>JANHFX010019960.1:0-43736 GCA_027560015.1 Chloroceryle amazona
TGTCAAAGGCCTTGCAGAAGTCCAGATAGATCACATCCACAGGTCATCCCTTGTCCACTGATGCAGTCACTCTGTCACAGGAAGCCACTAGGTTTGTCAGGCAGGATTTCCCCTTAGTGAAGCCATGCTGGCTGTCCTTGATCACCTCCCTGCCCTCCATGTGACTTATCAGGCCTTCTAGAGAACCTGCTCCATGGTTTTCCCAGGCACAGAGGTGAGGCTGACAGGTTGGCACTTCCCAGGGTCCCCTTTGTACCCTTTTTAAAGGTAGGTGTACCTCGTCCCTTCTTCCAATCACTGGGGACTTCACGTGACTGACATGACTTTCCAAATATTATTGAGAGTCTTACAAAGCACCATTCCTGCTTACTAAATAAATTAGTCAATCTTTTATATCGTGTAAAAATCCTTTATACTTACACTGTCTATTCTTACATTATGCTAGTCCAGAAATATGTGTTAGTATTAAACATCTTCATAACTGTCTGCAGTGAGGAGGCTGTATAACCTGAGTACATTGTATGTTTGAAACAAAGTAACTTTAATACATACACAAATCCTGTAGTGTTAGAGTCCAGTCTGTTCGTATTACAGTATTTTTAATACAGCTTTTGTCAGGAAAATCAAGTGTTTCTGGTGGTTCATAATCTGTTCCTTTTAAGTACTGTCTAGTGAATATTTGTAAGCTGAAACCCAAACAAACAAGGCAGACATCAGAATATACTGCATTAATGTAGTAGGATCTGTTAAAGTCTACACAATTATTCTTATGAAGATTGGGACTTCTTACACTGTAGCTACAGTATTGATAAGAAAACACCATCTTCTTTCCTTTCTTTGACAGGAAATTCTGGTGATAAAAGATCATGGCAACCATAGAGGAACTGGCCCATCAAATTATTGAACAGCAAATGGGAGAGGTACATAAATTATGAATCCTATTTAAGAGACAGTGGATATCAAAATGTACAGACAGATATGTCAACCCCAAAATCACAAGAGAAAATAATTTTTAGTACACCCAAACCTTCCAGAGACTCTCCCATGGAAGACTAGGAAAACTTACTATGTCCGTTTTAAAGTTGCGCCGCAAAGTCTTTTTTTTCCAAAGTTTGCCCCTCAGAAATGAAACTAAGGAAAATCTAGCAGTGTTTCCAGTAAGTGACTTAACTGTTCAGCTCTGCTTTTTGGGCCTGTAGTGGTCTTCAGAGAGCTGCCCAATTGTATAATTGCTTTGCTCAGTTTCAGTTAAACATTTACAGTCAAGAGAGTTGTCAGTACATAGCTTTTACTTTCCAATTGATTGCTTCAGCCGTCATTTTTTTTTGCTAGTGAAGTTTGCCACGCTCTTCACTGTAAAATATTTGCTGGTGTTTGGCATAAGTCAAAAGGAAGATTGAACTCTTGTATGTGCTAAGTCATGGTTTTAATTTCTGTAACCTGTGTGCAGAATCTGTGTAATGCAGCCAGAGACCTTCCAGAGATGCACAGATAGTTTAGGAGTGTGGATAAGAGTATGCATACCTCTAGAAGGCTTCATCATAGCATAGTCTATTTAAATTAGCACCACTTTAAATGAGATAGAAGCATTAACTTATTTGTCTTAAGTAAATGGTATTTTTCAGATTAAAATATTCCACTCTTTGTTGCTTGCCTAGACAGATACTTACTTTTCAAGTACTTTCATTTCCTCCCAGTCATGATTTCAAATAGAAAGATTGGAGAGGAGGCGGGATGGTTAATTATATTCTATATACAGCTTTTGTTGTTGTAGCATCTGAGTGTTGCTAAGGCTGTCTCAAAGGACATACGTGATTTATGTGATGTATGGTGTTTTCTTTCACTTGTCCTCTTTACAGGTCAGAATGGAGTGTCTAGTGTAGTTTTGGTTTGTTAATGTAATTTCTTGTGGAGGTCTAAATAGGTCTATGTTTCCTGTCTTTTTTTTTTTTTTTTTAAAAAATAAGTACAGGCTTGTCAAAAGATGGCTGAAGTGTATGTTCCAAAAAGAAAGTAAAAGAGGATGGTGTGTGTTTAGCCTCTGTGAGGTTTATTTCTCAATTTCACAACTTCATTCCGTGAGACACTGAGCTTATTATCTCAGTGCCATGGAAGAGGTAAGGTCCTTTTTCTGTTTCTTACTGTATTTAATTTCCACACTAACAACAAAAAGCTAACCCAGCCAAAACAAGTGGAAGTTTTTCTGCTGGGTTAGTGTGTTTAGTAGGGTCTGAGAAGGCTCTAATGAGTACCAGAGCCACATAAAGGAAGCCAAAGGAAGGCAGGGGAGAAGACAGAGTGGAGATGCAATGCTGCAGAGAGCTGTTTGCCCTTTCTGTTCATGGTGAAAACTGCAGCCTTACAGTTTTCAGGGATATCATTCTGTCAGCAGTGTAGATTAGGATTTGTCCTTTAGCAAGGTTTTATTGAGCCTGAGAGTGTCACATTTTGTTTGGCAGCGGTGCAGCTTAAGCATTCCCTCTTAGTCACTTATTCTCACGCTACACTAGTCTTGCTTATGTAAGCTCCGTGTGCCATTGTGTGATGGGCAAAACTGCGGGGGGGGGAGCGGGGGAAGGGAGAGGGGAGGAAGGTCTTCTTACTCCCAGCTGGGGTTGGTTCCCTTATATGATATAAAGTGCAGCCCAGCCTGGCATGTGGTTAGAAGGACTCAAAAGTGTCACCCAGGACAGTGCAAAGTAGGACTTCGTAAGCCAAAATTACTGTCAAAGGTGCATGCCATGTATGAGTGCACTGCCTGAAAGGTGGTGTCAGCAAGGAAAGTGGTCTTACAGGGGCCTTCATATAATATCTAACATTGCTACCTACCTGTGACCTACCAGCTGTAATTGCTTGGTGGTGTTCCTGTTCAATGTAAGCATTGAAAACCATAGTTTAAGGTCTAGGGAACTTCAGCAGTGTTTTTGATAGCATTTGTAATTCTCTTGAATGTTGAAATATTTTTAATTGAATTTACAGGGAAAATCTACATGAGAAGAACATGAAAGGAAAAGACAGGTATTCCCATTCTGAGGAGAATAGAAAGTGCTCTTGTGTCTCAAGGAAATAATGGTCAGAAGTGTTCTGTGACATAGGTTTTGCTGTATTTATAATGCTAATTCTTGTTCATGAAGCATTAGAAACCACAAAATTATCACAAACTATTTTATAATGATATTCACAAACATATGGGTTTGTTAATTTAGGGCTTTTTTGCATAAAAGCAAAACTTAAAAAAATAGTTACAGCCTTGCCTTTATGGAACATTGAACAATGTTTATCTTTTCTCAAATTCTGCCAGCCTCTAATCATCTTCAGCTGAGTATGAGGTAATTCATATCTTGATTTGTTTAGGGAAGTTGTCTGTCAAGAGCCTGTGACAGTCTGTGTCTGGGTACACTAATTATATGACGGTTTGTTTCCACAGTCCTGCCAGGTAATAGTAACAGAGGAAAGCTATGTATTTGTTGAAACGGGCTTATTCTTATCAGTATAGAAGTAAAACTGTCAGACTGACATTTTGTGGGGTTGCAGAGCAGTTCTACCGTACACACCATGTAGATCATAACATTTTAAGGGAGCAAACTGTAAATGTTGCTGTATAATAAAATCTTCTTTATCTTAAGGAAAGAAGTAGATGAGTTTTTTGAATATGGATGGTATTCATGCTCATGGAAAATCAGGTATTTTTAGAAAGCTGTGTTTGAAAAAGGCTTGGCCAGTGTTTTGACAAGCATTTCTTTTGATGCTGCTGTCAGTTTAAGCAATCCCCCCAGCAGCTTAATCCCACACTCTCATTTGCTCTGCTGTGCCTGCTGCTGCACATTGCAGAGATGTGGATTGAAGGTTTGCTCTGTGCTAAGAATAGCCTTTGTTTGTCTGTTTGCTGGGCAGCTTTTTAACCTGCATCAGTGGCCTATTCCAGATCACTGAATGATTAACCTACCAGTTTTACCTACCAAGCTGAGGGGATAGGAACAAGTATGTTATAAAAGCTGAGTCTTGTGCCAAAAGTAATGCCTTTATGGGTAAAATTTCAAAATTAGCTTAGGCTGATGGGAACTTGTATTTCTGCTGTAAGGGGAAGTCATAACCACTGCTCTTTCCCCTTCCTCATAGCTGCCTCCAACTGTGTGTTCTTGCTTCCTTACTTCTGCTGGTACTTGCATTTACATGGAGGTGTGGTTGCAAAATTAGGAAGCTGATCCCGGAGGAATGAAAAAATTCTCAACCTATTATGAAACTGTAACTTCTCTGTGATACAGAGATATATTCTCTATATTAATTCTTGGGAGGCAGGATGACAGTTGATGAGTATTTTTATAATGGTGTAAATACTAGGAATTAATAATACAGAATTGCAGGATGTTCCAGTTTTTGAGCTGCGAAAAGTTTGGGGAGTTACTTGAGAATTTAAAACTTAAGTTTGAACATATCTGTAAATTCTGTGAAGACGGACTGACTTCCTTTGTACTTCAAAAACTCTTGCCTTTCTCATCACGCCTCTGCAAATAGCAGCTGTACTTCTTTAGTTTTACTGACGGATAATGTAATGAATAATAGCTTCCCCCAAATACAGAACAGAAAAGGCCAGTTGCTGTGTTTCCACACCAATTTTTTTTTTTCATTTTTAAGTAATCCATTAAGGTAAAAATGTTTTGGTGTAAATGTAGCACAGCTACGATGAAAGATACTGTGTTTCATGAACATCAACAGTAATAAATATTCAGTCTGATAGACTTTTGAGGACTTGACAACAATTAATTGTTTTACTTAACATGTTTCTAAATTTCAAATTGGAATAATATTTTTAAAATGGGTGTAACCCAGTTAAACAAATAGAATTTTCCAACTAGCAAAATTAAGCTATTGAATTAGGTAACAAGCATTTGTATCAATTATACAGTAAGTATCAGACTTTCCAAAGCTTTTGCAGAGAAATTAGAAGTTGGTGAAACCTTAAGCTTTCATCCATTGAGGTATAAGGTAGTGTATCCATCCAATGGGTAATGTATCCATTGTCACTCCATTCCGTTTGTTTCTAGATTACCAATTCCCAGGGAGCTGATACTCAAACACTAATGGATGGGACAGCACAACGAATACAGATTGTTCCTGCGGATTCAGGCCTCTCTTTACCACAACGTATACAGGTATGCTTCATCTGATATATTTTAAAAGTGGAGAAGTACTTATTTCTGCCAGTTTTCACATATGGTTCTTTCTTACTTCTGTCATATTATTTGATTGAATGTAAATATTGAGCCTTGGGTGGCAGAGGCCATTTCTGTATAAACAGGAAGGAAACTTCATTCCAGCACTTCCCCTTTTTCTCCTAGAAATTTTAAGATTTATAAAAAATTACAACCACTGAACAGAAAATACTTTTGACAATACTGTAATGAATGATACTGCTCTTCAAAAGCCGAGTAGTTTTTAGATTTGATAATTCACCTAAGTTGCTGGAACATTTCTACATTTTGGAGCAGGGAGGGAGGGAAATACTGCATTGTATCATTGATAAAAGTAATTAAAAAGTTCAGAGCAACCTAATGTCTAAGAAGGTTACTGGTTTTTGATTGTCCAAACCAATATTATGTGTCCCACTCTGCTAATTGATAGCCTGGCCAGGTTATCATCTCCAGTGTGACAGAAGGAAGTTCTTGATAATGTCGGTAGTTAACATAGATGTGTGTATAAGGAGATTAGGAGGGTTTGGGGAATAGAGCGTTATATTCTATCCCTTAAAAGTCAATGCAAGTCCTTGCAAACATTTTATTTTTAAATTGCATCCCAAAGAAAAATATCGACTGCAGAATAAATCTAAAAAACTATAAATTTTTTTTAAAAAATCTGAAAATCTAACAAATCTCAGATCTATCTTCTTGTAAAAACCACTCCATTTAAGCAAGGCAGCTGCCAGTATAATCTGGGCTGCTTTTTCTTTTACTGGCTTCACTATTCATTATTTTCCACTTTTTTCTCCTGTTTCAGTGCATTGCATTCAAGCTTCATCCTACCTTCCAAGACTCTTCACAACTGCCTCCCATACACGATCTTTTGTTTTATCACGCCCTACCTGTGCTATATTCACGACATCAGTGTTACCTATGCAGTAGATCTTTGTTCTTTCATCTAATCTCCACTTCTCTATACTTTGTGTACAGCTGCACCTTTTATTAACTTATTTATGTTAATCAATTAACCACCATCACTTTATCCTCTGTTTTCATTGTCAATATCTATATGCCATAATGTCCTGTAGTGTGAAGCCATTTAATGTAATTTTAGCATCAGGGTCTCAATTTGGGATGACGACATCTAAACCCATGAACCTTTATTGTTGAACAGCAGGACAGTTCTCTTGGTTAAAGCCAGTGGCAGACTTCTAATCCAGCTCCGTCAGCTTTTTTGTGGGGGGAGAGCTACTTTTGGTTAGGCATGGTAATTAGTGCAAATTTGATGAACATAGAAGAATTGTATTTCTAAGGAGAGGGACCTTTATGTAGTTTTTCTTTGTCTCATGTAGCTGGAAGATCACTTGTTTCTAACCCAGCTACTTTGTCCCTTGTCTTTCTTCATCGTGCTTATTGATTCTGGATTCAAAATGGATGGTAATCACATGGGGTTGTGGTTGTCTCTTGATACCTGTGGAACAAAGCGTAGTAGAACAGCATCCTTCCTGCAACAGGCATCTACAAACATGTCGCCAATATCAACAATAATAAATTTGATACGAGATAAAACTTAGTAATGAAAACTTTCCTCAAAGCATAATTTATGTGAAGAGTGAAGTAGTTCATAGGAACAAACGTACCTTGGTGAAATGTTCAAAATAAATGTTAAATTAATTGGGTTTGAGTTTATATTTTCAATCAATCTTTTTTTTTTCTTTATTTTAGTATTGTTAAATGCAGATAAATTATTATCTGCAATCTTGAAATACAAAATCCATAGTAAAATGTTCTTTAAAACATGTTTCATTAGTCACCCTTTTTAGGAAATGCTAACATTTCTCTAGGATAAAAGTTGACAGTCACATTCGTTGTTGTCACAGACATTTCTGTTCAAAACCGGCTCTGTTATAAACAGGTGGAACAGTCCTCTGTATTTAGATACTTTTTTTTTTCCTACAATAGCAACACAGAACTATGGAGTTATTTAATTCATTGAAGTGGTGTTCAAATGGAAGTCAAAACTTGTTAACAGACAAGGCTTAAAAGCAATAAAGAAAAATACTATCCTCCATTATCATCAGGGTGCTTAAATGAAATACATGGGAGAAGTGTATCTGTTAAGCTGACAATCCTGAATTAATACATTCCTGTTTCATAACATTATCCCTTCAGCAATATTGAGTATCAGATTATTAAGAAACATAATGTGTTATCACTGAGCCCTGATGGGTTCCCTTAAGAAGATAAGTGGTTTTCTTTTTCAGTCTGATTATTTTTTTTTTCCTCTTATCTCAACATGTAGGTACTGCAAGTTGTTATACTTTGAACCACTTCAATTTGCAGAGTCCCATTTCAGTTTAGGTCGAGTTTTTGCAGGTATATGGCCATAAGAGGTCAACTGCAGACAGACTTCGTGTAGCTATTTAAACTGCTTTCTCTTATGCCTCTGTCACTTGTCCAATACTTGACAGATGCAGAAATCATTTATGCAGATTGAACAGCTTTGTATGGTTATTAACAGCACTATTCCTACTGTATCATGTAGTGAAAACGTGTGGACCCTCTTAGAATTTTAAGAATGGGGATGCTCTTTGTTAAATAGGGGCTGCAGTGAATTGTGTGAAGTAGCAGTGGTTCTGCCTCCTGTCCTGCCATATTTACCTACAAATACCTTTTTTTTTTTAAATTACAGAGCTGGAATACGAGAAGAAAAAAAAAGATAATTGAGCATATATATATAAAAAAAAATTAACTTCAGTTCAAATTTGTATATTTACTGTTTGGGACATGCTGTTTTTTGAGTTAATTTTATACTATGCCTTGCACAAACCTACCTCGATCATATGTATGCCTTTTTTGATGTATGTGTATTTGCACTTTTAAGTTTTGATAGTGAGACAGATTTTACATCAGTGTCTTTCAAAGGGCTGGTCTGAATATTGAAGAAACAGCAGAATATTCTGTGTTTGGCTTTTGTACGTCTGTGTGCCTTGTCGAGGATAACATGCGTTGGATTTTTCCTAATCCCAGTAAAGTAGATGTGTTTGGAGAGAAGGGGAAGGGAGCATCAGCTACTTTAAAAATAGACAGAAATGACACAGGAGAAATAAAGATTGTAAATGAAGAAAAACGGAATGGAAGGAGAAAGTTAAGCAAAGAAAGGAATTAAAAGGACATGAAAGTTTGCCTTCTAAAGAAGATAGAACCAACATAAAGGCATTGAAAGGAGAAACAGGGGATTTCTGTAGTCATTTGTTGTCCTAGACATGTGAATATCTGAGGAAAAACTACTAGAAACCCCTGTATTAATCATGTTGATAATGATTGTGATGGTTTTGCGTTGTCTTCCCACCCTATACCCCAAATCTCATTATAATTTATGTTCCTATCTCTTTAGCATCTGGAATTTTATCATTTTACCTGGACATCTCTCTTGTATAAGCTTTTAATTGTGTTTTGAAGAGAAAAAAAAAAGACATTTTATCCATTAAAATGTTAATATCAAAAGGTCACGTGAAAGAAATGCTTTCCTTTTGTGTATTTTGAAACTCAGTTTCTGAATATTTGAATGTGTGATTTATAGCTGATGAAATTTTTAAAATATAAGCTATATGCAGCTTTTTAAAACATTTAAGTATATTGAACATTTAAAGAAAGTAATAGGCTACTTGTGAAGGTGCAATAGCAGTGTTGGTAAAGACTTGTGTGAAATTATGCCTCATTCAGTTTCTCCGTGCCCCTGTTTTCCACCTAGCAAATACAACTGATATTGCTACCCTAGTTGCATGAAACTAGTTATGATAAGTGTTAGACTATGAAATAAGTAATTTCATCAGAAATAAGTAATTTTATCAGTAATAAGAATCATATAAATGTTAGGGATGAATAGATGGACATAAATGTTTGGTTACTAAAACAATCAAGTTACTGCTCTCTTAATTCAGAAATAGTTTGCAGGAATCAGTCTTTGTAGGATGATGATTCTTAGTCTCTAGAGTAAACCAGGCCATTTTCGTTATAGGTATTTTGATGGAGAAAGGCAGGAATTAACTAAAAGTGAGTTTTGTAATGAAAGATATATGAAATCTTGACTGTTTTCTCTGAGGTTTATAATCGGTGAAATTCAGTGAGAAACAGAGATTAGTGGAGGATTATTTAATAAAGTTCTGCTTTATTTGTGCTTGAAAATAGGGATAAAATGGAAAAAACAGCCATTAGGTCTGTTCTTGATTATGAATTGAAACATGAAAATAAGTTTTTCCTTATTAAAAAAAAATAAAGAAAAGAACAAAATATGGCAGGGAGAGATATTCTATTTTGCTTATTTAGGAATCTATATGTAAAAAAAAAATCCTAAAAAAATTATATACAGGTGTAACAAGTTTATTGCTTTTCTTGCTGTTTGATGCTTACATTTTTTCACTTGGAATTCTACATTTGTGTTTTTAGAAGTTTTTTGTTAAGCAACCAAAGCTGGGAGGTGCTAAGCACTCCACATGGTATGCAGTGAATTCAAGAGTTAAGATTTCTCATAACCTAGTAGGTCCTAGGGCTGAGCTACAGCCTTACCTCGAATTCTGGATGCCAGAATTGTCAGGGGTTTCAGTGGTGTTGTAAAAGCATGGGCCAATTGGGAAACCTGAGTATGATGTCAGGTTTTGACATCAAACACTCTCAGTTGAAATGTGTTTCAAATACAGTGAAAATCCAAGGTTTTTACCTGAGTTTACCTCACTCTTGGGTGAGAGAGGGGAAAGCAAAATTCCCATTTTCTTTAAGTGCCTGGATTGGGCCACAAAGGTGAACTTAATTTACCATAACAATTTGAGATAAATGTATTATTAGATTGTCACAGATCAGCAGACGGGCCAGAAGATTCAGATTGTTACAGCACTTGATCAGAGCTCAGCAGGCAAGCAGTTCATCTTAACAAATCATGATGGCTCTACCCCAAGCAAGGTGATCCTTGCCAGACAAGATTCCACTCCAGGAAAAGTAATCCTAGCAACTCCAGATGCTGCAGGTGTCAACCAACTGTTTTTTGCATCCCCTGATATATCTGCACAACACATCCAGGTAGATAATCCACTTTATTTCATAATTTTGGTTCAAATGGGATAAGAAGAGATGTTTTATTTCCAAATATGTCTGTCTGGATTCTCCTTTTTTGATTTCTTTTTTTTTTTAATGGTATACTTTTCCTTGCACTAGGACTCAACATGGATACTTAGAAATTATGAGGAAAAAAAATATTATTTTTTTTCTTTATATGATAACTTTTAAAATTTATACCCCAGCTCATGACATTAGGAAGAATGCTGCTGTTTTCGTTGTGATTTTCAGCCCCTGCCATACCGATAGTCCTTTAGTTCTGCTTTGTTGACTCTTCATCTGTTTTCATGTACTGTTGAACAACATACTATTTTCTCCATTGTTGTTATCACTTAATATTGTCTTCTGCTTGTTTTCCTTTTCATATGCTGTTGTAACTACTATTCAGCTGTGTGAATTGTACTCCAAGGAATTTTATCAGAGAAACTCTTTAGCAGAGAAATACAATACTCAGTGGGCATGGAAAAATGACAGTAAAGATCTTGGGTTTATTAATGTGAGACCGTAACTCCAGGTTACAACAAGGTTGTAACTCCCTAAACTGGTCCCCAGTGCACATCACTGCCATGCACGTTCCAACTTTCTGCTCTGTATCCTCTATCTGGCAGGGGTGAGATGGCATTGATGTGAAGAATGTGAAGAACAGGTACAGAAGAGCTGGGAAATACAACCTCCTTCAGCATGAGTTAAGATTACTGCCCTCCAGCTAAAGCGTAGTTACTGCCTATTTTTTACCGATGTACATATACACTGCTGTTAAAGTACATCAGTGTGGTAAGCCAGGCAGTGTTAGGACAGCTACACCCCATTTAGTCCAGTATCTTACACTTAAATGATGGCCAGATGTTTGCTTAAGGAAAGATATTAAAAACTGAACAAGTGAACAAGATCACATCCCTTAGCACTTCCGCTAGCTCATGATTTAGAGTAACCTCCCAATGAGGAGATTCCAGTGAGATTCCAGTGAGATCATCATATTTGACAAATCCCACTGAAGTTTAACAACATATTTTGCTATTTCTATAGACCATACATGTTTTGGTCTGTATATTATCCTATAGTAGAACTGTATGTTGTGCAAAGAATACTTAGTTGATTTGCTCTTCTGAGAGAACTTTTTAATTATGTCTCCCTTCCACTATAAGAAGCAGCTATAAAGGATGCTATTATTTTTACAAATCACTGTTCTATCCTCTTTCAAGTTATCTCTTTTTAACTGAAGACCCCTGATCTTTTTAGTTTGTGCTTTTTCTGGGAGCTCTGATTCGCTACCCACATGTTCTACAGACTTGAAACATAGCTCTGTATTACGTATTACTGGTTTTGAAACTTGCAGATCTTTTCAGATGGACATCCAAGATCCTTTCTCCAAAGAATTTAGTTCCTATGAATAGGGGAACAGTAGGAAAAACCAATCCTATTGAGAGGTATTTAAACATGCTTGGTACCATAGAGTTTGCATTTTAGGCAAACCTTAACAAATATAAAAAAAATATATTCAAAGACATTTTAAGAGATGAGAATTGCACCATGCTGGTTTAAAAGGCAAAATTTAGGAATAGAAGTCCTGACAAAAAATCAGAAGCTTTAGTTCTAATTGTACAGTTCATGCAAAATAGGTTAGTTTGAGAGGATATACCATATTTTGTCCCTTCAGTTAGATTTTTCTGTTGTCAGCTAGTAAGTATAGGTAGAGATTTATTTTTTCCACTTACAGGTCCTGAAATAGAGTACCATTCACTTATTGTTCAACTGCATCCTTTTTGGGATCTTTAATATTTTTTCCCCTAAATGATCTTTTCATCTGCAATTTCACCTTTGTTATTGTTCTTCTGTAGCCTTCACTTGAAATGCCCATTCATTTGCTCTGCAAAAAACATGTCCTTTTTTGAATCTTATCTTTACATTGACTCATTTGTCAAGGCCCTTTCTTCCATCATCTATTTTACTTCAGAGGCTCTTAATCTTAATAACCTATTCTTATTCTTCATGGTATATATGATATGGTCAGTTGATGAATTCTCTGAGTTGGGGATTTTTATCCCCTCATAGTCCTTCCTTACATGGAACTACCCATTTTAGTGGAGGTTTCATTTATGGAAAGACTTAGAATTTGTTTATATATAATTTGTATAGTATCATGAAAATATATAGTGAAAATAATGGAAAGTAGGAAGGAATGAAAGGTAAATACTCTTTTAACTCACCAATATTATTTTTCTTAAAATGATGTTATAGTAAAAGAAAACATAATAGATTAATTTCCGAGACAATATTGTTAACAGAGGCTACTTAGAAAAAAGCATGCTTGTTAAACATAACTGTATATATCATCTATACTGTCTTTCAAACTTGAAAAAAAAACCCCGATTTCTTAATTCTGTTACTAGAGATAAGGTACTTTCTCTTTCAGTAAGTTGCCTTTCTTTTTACCAGAGGTCCTATTTTGAACATGCAAAGCAAGAATGAGAGTCTTGACTGTCCGTTAAAAAAAAAAACAAAACCAAACAAAACCACTAGAAATTAGAAACTCTTAAAACTTCTGAACCATAATCTCTCTTTAATAGGAAGAATATTTTTTTCTTTTCTGCTTTACACAGTCATCAAGATGATATTTCATTGTTACTTGTGATATATGTGTTCCTTTTTAAAGTGAATTTTTGCTGTGCTTTGTTTACACTGTAACAGAATAGAGGTTTTAAAGAGCAAATGGAAGGCTGCAGTACCTATAGTAGTAGGTACAGTGTAGTGCTGGGGTTCTAACATTATGTGCTTAATGGAACTTTCCAGGTACCAGAGATCAGTTAATGAGACAAGGCAAGAATCTTGTAATGTCAAACTGTTATTGAAAGCCAAACTATATACCACTTGTTAATGGTAGCATCCAGAGTATGTTTTCAGTTGATCCACTGTTTATTTGTATTGTTAAAAAGGAGCTAATAAACTTGAATGTAGATATAGTAGCATTTACAAGGGACTTTTTGTTGCATCTGTTTAATGCTTCAGTCTCTTTTGTACTACAAACAAGTCATTAGGGTACAAATATAAAATTGAACAAAAGGTAAGAGTATGCAGATGATAAATGTTTTTCAAAATGTCAGTCCATTTTGCAGAAGTAGTGTTTAGATAAATGAAAACTTGAATTCTTTTCAGCACTATTACAAGTAAAACTTTTGTTTGTTCTGGAGTACAGTGGAATGGCATGTAGCAACTTTGTGTCTACGAAGACTGTGAAATGTAGTCTAGAAAACCTTATACTTTGTAGATTTGATCCCCTGTCTGAGAGAAAAAACACGAGCATGATGTATATTTATTCCTTCTTGATGATAAGAAAAAGAAAAATTATTTCATGCTTTTTTCAGATTTTAACAGACAGCTCCCCCAATGAACAGGGACTAAACAAAGTGTTTGATCTGTGTGTTGTATGTGGAGACAAAGCATCAGGTATTTACTTTTTTCTTTCCTTTTTTTTTTTAAGGCAGTGTAATTTTATAAAAGCAGTTTGACTTTTTTTCTGAAGATCTTAACAGTTTGCATGCACATAAATTTTGTCTGTCTCTCTATATATCTCTCTATACGTGCACAAACAGAGAGGATACACTACTCTTTCAATGGAGAACTGCACTAAATGGTACTCTGGTGCCCATGGGTGTGATTTATTCTTGGTTTACATCATAAATCTAATGTTTTCTGCCAGATAATTTTTTACCTTCTTTTTCTTAAGCTGATGCATTTTATTTTCTATTGTAAAAATTTGTCTAATAAAATTAAGTAACAATGTTGAGAGGTTTTTTTCTTAAAGTGATATGGTCAACTTTGTTATTGTTGACAGGTTCTCTTAAAATATATGAGAAATATATTCATTTTAAATTTGAAACCAGTAGACAAGGAAGACTTTGCAAGCATATTAAAAAAAGATTAAAATGGGATTTATGCAGGACAGTTCGTTATTTGAAGAACCATTATTAAAAGCATAAAAATGCATTATAATTCCGTTAAAAAATAAGCTTAAAAAATGTATATTCATATGTTGCCAAAGTAGAATGCAAAGGTAAGAACAGCATAACATTTTCATACACAAGATTTTGTGTAATGATATTAAGAAACTGGAAAGAAATGTAGTGGGAGCAGTGCACTAAGAGAACTGTCTCTCACATTCTTTTTCCATGTACATCTGCCATCAGGTTTTCCAGATCTGTCAGAGTTGGAATTAACTGAGAGGATGTCTTTTCTTTTTTATTTTAAAATAATAAAGAGAGAGAGGGAACTACAAGGGCTGTTCCTCAGCATGGTTTAGCTGAAAGCTCCTTTGTCTTTGCACTTTCTTTGTTACAGAAGATAATGGGATGTAAGAGAGATGAGACATTTAACTTTGCTCTTTAGTTACTTATCCAAAATTAGTTGTAGATGAGGAAATGGTTGCTCCATTAGAAAATTTTTGCAGTTTGTCAGTGAAGTCTGTATGATGGACTATAGGTAATATCAAAATATGACAGCTGCAGTTAAATGCTTCT
Organism: Chloroceryle amazona; assembly: GCA_027560015.1. Classification (NCBI taxonomy): domain Eukaryota; kingdom Metazoa; phylum Chordata; class Aves; order Coraciiformes; family Cerylidae; genus Chloroceryle; species Chloroceryle amazona. The sequence continues at coordinate 14,804 of JANHFX010019960.1, forward strand.
TTTGGGAAGCAATGGGAATAAAGCATATAAAAATGGGGGGGCCAGGTGGAAGAAGTAGTTGATATTAGGATGTCATCATCAGAAGTAGTAGGATGGGGAGCAAACTTCCTAGAAAACAGAGCCATTTTTTTTCTCCAGTGGCAAGGTTTAGAGGTGTAAATACACATCAGACTTCACACATCTCAAAGGAAATTTCTGCCAAACATTAGGGAAAGATCCTGTTGGCAAGACTCCTCGGGCTCCCCAGGGCAGGGCTGGAGAACCCAGGAGCTATTCTCCCTGTCATGGCCCAGGGATGTCAGGCAGTGGTAAAGAATTTGAGGAGGGTGCCAGATTTCACTGAGCAGCTGCAGGTTCTGGGGAGCCTGCTGTGTGACAGGCAGTGTTGTGAAAGCTGCTTTGCAGACACCTCCAAGCTGGAGTCCAAGAAAGAGCAGATTAAGAAGCAGCCCCAGTGCTTTGCAGGCTGGATATTGAGTATTCACAACCCATCTGCTGTTAAAATGTTTGACTTAGTATTCTTTTAATATATATATGATGCTTTATAGATTTCCCATATTAATAGTGTGGTAATATGGTTGCAATAAAGGAATCTATAAAACTTATCAGAATTTCTAGAAACTTTAGGTAGATGAGATTGATGTATCTAAAAATAAGTTTGTGAGGAAAGAACCTAAAAATATTTTCTCCCTTAATCTAGTTCATATTTGAGATTTATTTCTGTAACGTGTCCTATTTAGTTCAAAGAGCAACCTTAGTGCCTCTGCATTATGTATTTTGAGTTTTAGTCAGTGATCTTTGATTTTAGAATATTATTTTTTTCATCAGGATTGTAGAACTAAAATTGTTGGAATTGCCAAGCATGTCAGTACTTTTTAGTCATATTTGTCTTTTTTGCTATAGCAGAATCAAACCAATTTACTTCTGAAAAATAATTTAACTTGATTTTCTGTAGTATATCCTAGAATTTTCTATATGTTAATATTATATATTAGAAAACTCACAGAAGTACTGATGTTTTAAAAACAGTATTGAGGTTTTTTAGATTATTCTTTCATCGATGTTTTACAGAAAAAACTCAGGATGTATCATTACCCTGTTAGGAAAACAAAAGGTGAAAAGAAAGCTTCAAAGTGATTGGCTACTGCTTTCAAATGCCATGTTTGTGTTTTTTTTGTAGTTCCATTAGATTGAATACATATGATTTTGACCGCTGAATTTGTAATGAGCAATAACAGGGCTCAACTGTAGAGATGTTTAAAAAAAATTACAAAGAACGTATAAATAAAAAGAGTTTTTTCTGTGTTCTCGCTAACCTGTTTTCTTAGCTTTTTTTATGGCTGCTGTCAACAGATTTAGCAAGAATTTAATAAGCAGCTTGCCTATTTGTAAAATCTGTCCCATTTAAGTGTTTTGAACTAGAAAAACTGTTCACTTCCTTTTTTATATTGTTTTATAATTTTATATTTTAAGATCAGTAACCTGTGGAGGGGAAAAGTGTTCTTTTTTCTCTGTAAAATAGAAAATACTTCCTTTTTAATAATTATAAAAAAAAACCCAAACCAATACTACAGCATAAAATTAATGTCGTGATTTATGTTGTCCTGTATCTAGGGCGTCACTATGGAGCAGTAACTTGTGAGGGCTGCAAAGGATTCTTTAAAAGAAGCATACGGAAGAATTTAGTTTATTCATGCCGAGGAACGAAAGACTGTGTCATTAACAAACACCACCGGAATCGATGTCAGTACTGTAGGCTGCAGAGATGCATTGCTTTTGGGATGAAACAAGATTGTAAGTCTGAATAAGTGTAAATTATTTTTTCTGGCAGCTATGTTAAACCTTGTGCTACAAAATACACGCTTTGTGTTAATACAGATTGTTATCTTGATTTTATATTTTTAAATCATTGTGTCTTTTTCCTTTAAAGGATTGTACAAGTTTGGTGCATCGGAAGTCAGAAACTTTTTCAAGCATGCATATTGCTTGACATACTTAATAAGAACATATGTGGTAAAAGTGAATGAATATTTATTCTGAGGTGGGAAATGTTAAGCATGTTTCCATCTTCATTTTTTTATATACGCAGTTCGGTTTTTCTATGCACAGATTAAGCTATCAAATGTTTTGAATCCATCTACCTTCTCGTTGCTTTTTCTACAAGCAAGATTACTGGCAATTGTTGTTCACTTTTGGCAAAGCTCTTCAGAGACAGTTATTCACAAGGCAGAGATAGAGAGTGATCTAGATATCAGTTCTTAATTGACTCCTGCAGATTTCAAGTTCCTTTTTAGATTTCCATACATTGGATATAGTGATACTGCAATACCACATCAGTATCAGAATACTAACTATGCAGAAGATTGATCAATAAATTCTTCAGCCCCAATACTGCCATGCTGTTGTTATATGCACAGTATTAGCCCTGTGCTCTGCACTCTGCCATTCAGCTCTATTTTGCTGATCCTCTTGAACTTCTGTGGATGTTCCCCTGCTTACAGCCCTGCTTCTGTCAGCTGAAACCAGTAACACATTTCCAGCACAGAGAAAACCAATTCAGAAAGGGAGGAAAAGCTGATGGTCAAAGTGGATCTTTACCCCTTTACCCTCTAGTTCAGTTGGCAGTACTTTGCCCCTCCACAGAAGACTTTTCAAGCAGAACAAAATCCCTGGGGTTGGGGGTCAGAAGACAGGAAAAGAATCTCTGGGTCTTGGGCGAACACTGAGCAGAGGAGAGAATTGTTTGGGGATAAAGAAGTCTCATTCTTCAGTGAAGTGAGGAGAGGAAAGAAGACTCATCACTGTATTGTGCTGTAGCTTCCTCAGTTGGGGTTATTTGTCCCTTGAAGAAGTCTTGGCCCTTTCTCAGCAAACTCAGATCCAGCTAGTGAGCACTGGGATAGCAGAGGAGGCTTAAAGACTTTTGCCTCCATCTCCCACCCCTTCAAAGCATCATTTGTGGCTTGTTGGCTAGCTTTAATGACATTGTCAATACTTGACGTTATGACATTTGCTTTTATTATAACTACCAATGCAAAAATTTGAATAGCATCACAGTCTATTACCAACTTAAAAGCTTTTCTTTTTTTTTTCTTTATTTATGCATTTTACAAACCTGCATAACTGAAGAAAAAAATACAATTAGGTTTTTTTTCCTGTTTGACGTTCTATTTTAAAATAAATGAACGTTCAGGATTCTCTTTATAGGCTTAAACAGTTTCCATGTGCAGTACAATACTAAAGAGGCTCTGCTAACCAGTAGCCAGTGCCTATCAGGCTAGTTAATCGATGCATGTCTTAAATTAAGTAGAAGCCTGCTTTGTGACTCTCCTTCAAGACTTTATTCCAATCTATAAAATTACTTGAACTGCTTTAAAATTGTGGAAGAACAACTTACTGCATATTTTGTGAATATATTTTATTAATTGAGTTTTACAGTTATGTTACTGTTAGGTTATTTTTCCATAAATTAAATTTTCCTTTTAAAAATAATAGTCTGGGTTTTTTTTTACTTTTTGTAAACTATTTCTTTTGGCTTTATTCCATAGAGCTGGAGAGTTCCCCACAGGGTGTAATACTGTAAATTTCATGTTCATGCTCTCTAATCCATCCAAAGCAAGGTGATGGATCAAGTTGAGAAGAGAAGTTGTAAGCCTCCACTAAAAGATCAAAGCTAAAAATAAGATATAAGAGATCTCTCTCCTTTACTGCAACTTGAAAGATTTAGTGTCTGTATGTTTGGTCTCAGACTTTGGTTGCTACATCATTTCATTAAGAATAAATCAAATCAGTGGCTCATTTTTTTTCCTCAAGTTCTTAGCCTATTGGGTATGGGATATTTATTTATTTTTAATTCTTTTCAGAATCATTATTAAAGTTGCTGATTAAGTAAAGAGAGGCAAAAAAAGGGATTATTAGTCTGTAATTTTGGATGTGACTTAATAGCTTCCTATTCTTTTGTTAGCTGTGCAGTGCGAGAGGAAGCCTATTGAAGTGTCAAGAGAGAAATCTTCAAACTGTGCAGCTTCTACAGAAAAGATCTACATTCGGAAAGATCTTCGTAGTCCATTAGCAGCAACTCCAACCTTTGTAACAGACAATGAAACAGCAAGGTATGTAAATTCGACTCAGAAGCACCTCTCTCTGTTTCCTGAAACAGGAAAATTTAATTTAAAAATTAATAAAAATTCAAATGTGTGCTCTTTTATGTCAGATCAACAGGTCTGCTGGAATCAGGAATGTTTGTTAATATTCATCAGTCTGCAATAAAAAGTGAGCCTACTGTGCTGATGACTCCAGATAAGGTATATGATATGACTGATGTGTTAAATAGACTTGATTGTATGCAGGGAGGGAAGGGTGTTCTGTTTTGTTGTACTTCTGTTTTGTTAAATTAATTTTTGAAACACTCATTAGCCAGTGTAGTAAATGCCTTCTCTTCACAAGAATGCTTTTAACCTTGCTTAGCAAAAAAAACACTGGAAAGCAAATGCCTTTCTCCATGTTTTTAGACAGCTGTAAGGAGGGCTGCATTATTTTTCTTTGTATGGGGCAATCCTGGCACTTAGATATTTCTTTTGTACCAATAAAGTGAGGTGTTTGCAAAACCTCATATGACATTATTGCAGTGCATTTCAGAAATACCGTCAGGGCTTTTTCCCCTGAATCGCTGATGTCTTTTGCAAAGCTAATAAGAGCTAGCTCAGCAACAATCTTATTTCTGAGCTGATTTTCCTTTGTTTCCATTTTGTTACACTTATTGATCCACTAAAGCCATGTGGTAACTTCCCTACACATGCACAGTAGGAAGCTTTTGTATTTTTCTAGCTGATATAAATTACCTCATAGTGTTTTTATGCATTTTGCCTCGCTCGCTCTGTCTGCAGAGGGCTTCATCAAAAGTGGTTTATTCTGTTTCACTTTTCTGGCTCTGTCTGTAGTGTAGGACAACACAAGCTAAATGACATGTAGCATGACAGTGTCAGCAGTAGCATACTTGCCTGTAATCATGCACTTCCCTTTTATTTTTTTTTTTGTATGGGGCAGGGCTTGAAACATGTCTTACATGTCCGAGTTGCTGGTCAGTGTCAAATCACCTTGTTCCCTTGCAGTTAAATAAAGGCATAAAATGAAAAAAAGGCTAGAGCAGAATTCTGCTGCTGCTTGCTTTTATAGATGACTTTTTATCTATTCCTTCTTTTCAAACATTCTCCTACCGTATTACTACTGATTCATTGAGGAAGGAAAATGCTAAATATATCATCTAGTGCAGTCTTACAGTCCTGGTGACTGACTAGTGACTGCAGATGATAAATTCCCTTTCTGCACTTGCTTACCATCTGTAGCATTCTTTCTGAAGGAAACAGATATTACTTGCAAAAGTATATGTCTAAATATTTCATATTTTAGAAGTGCAGTGTCAAAGTGCTGCATTATGATCAGCCATTTACTGAACTTCTTCCGTTTCACAGTAACTGCTGCCAATGTGAGAGAATTAAAAGCTTTGTCTTTTCCTTAGGTTGAAGCATGTCAGGGAGATTTAAGTACGCTGGCAAACGTGGTGACTTCATTGGCAAACCTCAGTAAATACAAAGATATGTCACAAAGCAGTACAGAGCTATCTATGATTGAGAGTTTAAGTAATGGAGATGCGTCATTATCTGAACTCCAGCAAGAAGAGCAAGCTAGTAGTGATGTTACAAGGTAAGACATGTTACGCTTGAAAATGCTATTCTTTTTGAGGTGGTCTTTGTCAATTCAGACCATAAATTAAATCATCATACTGTAGGAAACTAATCTGCATTAAAAATAATAGTAAAAAAAGCCTAAGTTCATGTAGAACATAAATCTTCCAATATTTTTCCAAATGAAATCATAAGGAAATTCCATTTGAGAAATAAATACTTCTAGCTGTTTGTACTTGAAAGTAATTTCTATATAAATTTTACAGCTGATTTTCTTCCCTTTTGATTGGCCTTAATAATGTGTGTTAGCTCACACTATAGAGAATTTCATCATAAAAAACTTTCTTAGAGATCTCATTTACAGAAGTAGTTTAATATCTGTAACTATTAATCACCCTAGAAACTCGAAAAACATTTTATTTCTACACAGGAAAAGTCAAAGAATTCTCACGATCAGTACAAAAGCATTCACTGAATATCTTACCAACTTGTATCTTGCACTGGTTTGAACTGAGCCATTTTGGTGAGCATATGTGCAAAATACTGTATAGTACATACACAGTTATTCTGTCAGTCACAGTAGTGTTCTTCCTTCATTGTCATCTCATGAAAGCTTAGGACAGCTGTTCCAGCACTATTCCTTTACACACCATCTACACCGTACGTGCTGTTTTGAAAACATGAGTGTGGAGTAAATCCATCAAGGAAAAATGATTATTGTATAGTGAAGTAGTTTGTACTGACTGAGATACAGGATATCACCTGTGGTCTCTACTGCATTGTGTAACTGGAAGCAGAATGCATTTGGTCTGTACCATTCTGTATGTGCTGCTCTGAAAGTCAATGTGACTTTATACAGGTGCTGATTTGTGCCCTTGCTGTGTCCTCCTGGGTAAAGAATATAAGAATATGCTGTGTAAATAGTATTGTTGTATGTGCTAATAAAATTCATTCAATACTATGGCAGTTCCATAAGAAGTAGTAATCTTTCATTTATTTTCTGGCACATTCAGATGCTTGTTTTTGCCAACTCTAGTGTTCCTCTTCAGTTTTAAAAGCCTGTCTATAAAAAGCCATCAAGTTCTCTCAGCCAGAGAGTTTGAAAGAGCTCTGACTCATCTTAACATGTACTCCTGCTCAGTAGATTACCTAATAGATTTCCAGTGGGGAGGTTCAAGTTAAATATTCTTGTGAAAGGGAAGTTGTTGCCTAAGCAGAAACTAAAATTTTTATCAAAATGTTTGATTTCTTTGCCAGGCCCTATACCACCTTGATCTAACAGGCACTGATGTTTACTGAAGGAAGGCAATTTAAGGATTTTCAGGAAACAAGTTTTATCCATTCATGTTTTTCAGATTTTTTTATATTCTATTGCTTGCAGCTACAGTTGTTCAGTTGTCACTGTGAGTGACACAAATGTAGTGTACGGTTTAGCTGCTATTATTCTGCTGCTTTTATATTGTAATGTTACATGACTTGTTCTCTAATGGCTCATTATCTATGTGCATTTTTTCCCCAGTTTATTAACAGTCCTGTGTATCTGTTAATATACTGTTGGTGATGCAGCCCAATGAAAAGAGAGCTGAAGTTGTTCCTAGCAAAGGGAGTGCAGAGGAAGAGAAGATGGAAAACTTCTACTCCAGGCTTTGGCATTAAATTAGTGATTTTAGGTTCTGTGGTATTATTTTGTAAAGTTTTCAAACCTCAGTTCATAAGTGTTTCATGCAACACTGTATACAAACAACACTGCTCCCAGGATTGATCACTCAGGCAGTGATCAATCAAAAATATACAGACTTGAAGTTACATCAGTTGTGGTTCTCAGGTGTATTCATGAACAGAAAAACAACAGATCTGTTATCAAGCAGCAAAATAATGAGTAATGTATCTGTGTTTGTCCTGACATCTCTCCTATAATGTTTGTGTGACAGGAGTCACTGCCCCACATCAAAGGGTACTAAAGGGTGGTATTGAAAGCATGAGAATGCTTTCTCTTGCATATTTCAAAACAGCCTTATCAAATTAAATTGGATAACCACAACTCAGTACTTTTTAAAAAGAAAGCATATTTGTGCTTCATAGCAGCAAAGATCTCTAAAATTTATATGCGCATTAAGTTGCTTTACCAGCAGTCTGATGATCTTCTCCTCAAAACGCTCATGCCAGCACTCTCAGTAAGCATCACTAAAGAGTTCTTGAAAGGCAAACTGTGATTCAGCGGCACAATCAATATGTCAAAGCTGTGAATTTGTTGGCAACTAGTGTGAAAAGCATCTGCTGCTAATTTTTGTTAGAGGCACTTAAAGTTGGAGTTTTCAGGGATTTTGTTTGGTGGACCATCAGGAAAGGCATACTACTGACTTGTTTTGCAAATCTGATTCTTTGAAACAGACAAACAGGATTCAGACATGTGCAAGTTACTCCAAAACTGAAACAGTCTCTAAAACAAAATTTTATTTTCTTTTCTTTGTTTGTTGTGATCTTACAGGGCATTTGATACTCTTGCAAAAGCATTGAATCCAGGAGAGAATGCAGCATGCCAGAACTCTGAAAGTATCGAAGCCAGTGTACAGCTGATAGGTGGAGAAACAAGCATGAGTGTCGTTGAAATAGAGGGGCCACTACTCAGTGATGCACATGTAGCATTCAGGGTACTCAATACTTTTGTTCTGTTGACTGTTTATAGCCATTTTAACACAGTAGTATAAAATAATGATCTGACTGAAGCTTAATTTGAATTTCTTAGAAGAGTAACTGTTTGTTCAGGTGTTGATGTTCACTTCAGATGAATGCACTGCTTTTGTTCACTGGTTAACTGTTTGGGAAGATGTACAGCTCTTCAGTCGTTTAGCTGCACTGTTCATTTTATAGCTTCTTACCTTAAAAATGCTAGGTAATCTGTGCAAAGGATTTACACAGACAAATGTCACATGAAGGAGAGTCAGCATCCACATTCTCACTTGTTAGTGCTCTTTGTTAGTGAGCCATGTATTTTCTGGCTTTGTTTCTTAATTTATGAGCCATTTTTTTCACCTTCTTCCTGTTTATGGACAATTCAAAAAGCTTTCCCATGAAAACTTCTTCAGTTCCAGGCATTTTATTAAACTTTGCCCCTCTCATCAGCACATGTTTTGATCACTCGGATAGACATCCGCACTCCTCTGGGGGAAGCTTCAGAAAGTAATTATATCTCTGTGTTTGTATTTTTTATGTATTGATGTAAGCAACTTCATTCCAATTACAGTGATTCTTCTAAAACTTCTATTATTTGAGAGTGTCTCAAAAGTTGAGTTTTATAAAAGTGTTGCTAGTAGTGAAAAAGGCAGTCTTTCAATTTTATTTCAGGATTATCTCATATTTATTTAAAAATCCATTCTACTTTTTCACTCAAAAACTCTAAGACTGATTTTTTATGAAGAAAGTAAAATAGATGACTTACACTTTTTTTCTTTTTTTGTTGCCAGCTCACCATGCCTTCTCCTATGCCTGAATATCTTAACGTTCACTATATCTGTGAGTCTGCCTCCAGGTTGCTTTTCTTGTCCATGCACTGGGCACGTTCCATTCCATCTTTCCAAGCGTTAGGGTAAGTGTTCAGTTACTCTATTCACTCATGTTATGAATACACACTTTTTAGTTTTTTTCTTTTCACTGTCGTCTTCGGGGACATTTTAAAATATAAAACTGTTTTATAGATTATCATCATGAAAGAAAAATTTCTGAATCAAAGCTACTCCCAGCTTCATTTAATTCAGGTACTTTGGTTGGGTTTTGAAGGAAAAAGGTGTAGATTTTTAACAATCAAATGCCTTCATATGGCTATTTCTTTAATATATTTGTATGAAATAGGACTTCCAATCTTTTCTTAATAGCTGCATCCTAAACAAAGATGTTTATCAGGCAATCACCAAAAAGTAGCTCTTCTCTGGATCCCCAAATAATGTTGCCTTTATAGGTGAATTAGTAGCAATAATTTTGCCTTTTATAATCTATATGAATTTTGCCTTTTATAATCTATATGAAGCTATAGTCTGTATGAATCTATATAAGCTAGATTCATCAAGTATTCAGGATTAATATATTTAATTTCAGGGGATTTTCCAAAAACAGTTTCTGTATCCAGAAATTAATTAATTTTATTCTTTTTACAGTTTGTATAACATCCTGCTTCTCCAGCAGAATTCAGTGTATCACTTAAAATTCTTATGCTAAATGTAGTAGCCCATTGCTAATCATCATAAGAAAACATCTCAAAACAGCATAGAGAAAAGTGATTTGTTATTTTCAGAAGTAATTTTATGAAGACACATCGAACAAATAGAGTTACTGTATCAGCTCTGACACAAATGGAGTATAAGTCATGTTTGTCTTTTCTCATCTACAGCATTTTTTCTTTAATTCCATATCAAAATAGTGTATGACTGTGGAAGCAAAAGGATTTCCTTTTTAAAGTGAGGCATTGTCCCCTTTTCCAGGAAGTCTGTCAAAAGCAGGATGATCTGCGATTACCATTTCTGTTTATTCAGATGTTTATGCCAAATGATTCTACATTGTTTAATGAAAGATAATATAATGTGTGTAATTGAAGCCTGTGTTTTGGAGAAGGAAAAAAGTAAAATTCTATAAAGTTAAACAATAGCAAGGGTAAAAAAATCAGGTAAATATGGTATTTTATTTTAGTAGAAATTGTTGCCCTGCAAAATTAACATAGTACATAATATGGTACATTTTTAAACATTTTTTTCTAACAGAGACACTGCAAATTAGTGTTGCAACAACAAATGAGAATTGCTTTTTAAAAATAAAATGTTGTCCAAAACCATTTAACAAGAAATGCTTATAGAAAATAGCATATTTTTAAAAATACGTTACTTCCTAAGGTATTTTTCTGTTTGAATAAAAAAAGAATTGATGAGTAGGCTGTCTTAATAGTGTTAATAGTCACCTGTGCTAGCATTTAGTGTCTCAGTGAAGATCATGGGCAACAGTATGCTTAAACTCTATTTAACATAAATACACAGTTTTCCTTTTGAAGAGCTTAAAATGCTAACTTTTTTCAAGTGGAGATTTGTTTGAAATTGATGCAGCTTTTCTAGTTTGATCATATTATGTCCTATAATTTTTACTTTTAGAAAAGCAATTTATTTCACTTTTAAAATTAAGGTAAATTCATGGAATAAGTAATTAAGAAGAGTAGATGAGCCAAACCAACACTAAAGGAGTGTTTCTGTAAGGAAGACAGATAATTGTGTCTAGGCAGTTTCCTCCTCAGGCAACATTCTCCTTAGTTGGGCAAGACAGTTGGCTTTGGCACACTGATGTAATCAATGATGCCAAGTCACTGCTTAGTTCATCTTCCTGAACCAGGAGCTTTGTAGTCAAGAAAGATTCCTACTGAAACTTTCATCACGCTGGTTACAGCTTCTTCATTTTTGAGGCTGCTTAAGTCGGGTCAGCCAGAAAGGTGCTCTAGACAATAACATTTATCTACACACATACAGGCCGGGTAGCCAGTACACTCCATTTTAACTGCTCCTCAGCCTAGTCCCTTTGACAGGAGGTGAATGGGGATGTGACAAATACATGAAGAAACTGTGTGAACAGCTAGAGATGCTTGGCAATACCGAAAGTTAGGTTATATGGAAGTGCCTGAATATGGATTGATATACATAATGTTAAGCTTCAGCATTTGGGGAAAAAAAAAAAAAAAAAAGAAAGAAACTTAAGGACTCGTTTTTACAGCAGAGAAATGCTCATTACTTCCATTTGTACTTTGAAGTCTGTATTTCAAACCTTAATCCAGACATGAAGGGGATACAGAAAATAGCAGTCAGGAAACTCAGGGACGTGATCAGACATGTTCCATTTCACATGTATTTTTAATTGAAAAATGACACCAACTTGCCAGATTTCAAATACAAAAGGAAGACCTTTGGGTATGTTCTACATGCACCATGTAAGAACAGTACAGACTTTTTTTGTCCATGAATGTAAATGTTATTAAAAAATTAGTGTAAATCCTAAGAAAACTAGCATGATGAAATATTCCTGCAGAGACAGTTGTCATTTACTGTAACTTCAGATAGGTTTCATGATAGAACTCTACCTTCTTTTAGATCATTAAAGCAAAAATTACTTCTTTACAGAAGTCACTCTAAACCAAGTATTTTAATAGCATGAAAATAAAAATGTTTTTGATTCAGGGCTTCATTTTGGTACTGGTTGTAATGGTTGAATTAGATGAATGTTTTAAGAAGTGTTTTTCAAATTTAAAAAAAAAAGTGAATGCAAATGGCTGGTTTTATTAAGTGAAATTACTGTATTTTTTAATAGACAGGATAACAGCATATCATTAGTAAAAGCCTGCTGGAACGAACTTTTTACACTTGGTCTTGCACAGTGTTCACAAGTTATGAATGTGGCGACTATATTATCTGCATTTGTTAATCACCTTCATGGCAGTTTACAGCAAGGTAAGGTGTACGTCGTGCGCGTTGACAGACTCGGGGAATTACTTCACGTTGTTTAAATTCTGAACTGCACAGAAGCTTTTTACTTGCCCTTCAGTTGTTAATGAAAATTTACTGTTTATAGTGTTCCGTGCTTACTAGTGAAACAAAATAATTCTTGAAAAAACAGTTCACAAGATGTAAATTTTTTTTGCAATAATGCCAAAATCAACTATGCTAATGCCCTGAAATTTAAAAAAAAAAAATCAAATTACCTATCTAGGTCAGTATTTAGTGGGTTTTTTTATTATTGATTGTATGTCTGTGTAATGTCTGCTAGTGTTCTGCTGTTCTGTTGATAGCATCAGCTCAAATTAGGAGCATTTCAGGCAAAATGAACATTAAGAACACATGTACTGTGAATGTGATTCCTCTGTATCAAGGTTATAAAGTAAAGAATGACCCACCGGTCCTTGCTGTTCATAGCTGTGAACCAGAGCAGCCAAATGCCAAATTGGTGATCTTCCTTTACATAATTTGGCTCGCTCACTTGTATATAATAGTTTTAGACTACATGCAAGTCTTAAAAGATTTCACTACATGTACTTGCTTCCTTACTAATACTACATCCTGCAACTCCTGCATATTTTTCATTCAAATGAAAGAGATGACAGTTGGCCTTCTCTTACATTTGCTTTACAATGAAGAAAATGTTCTTCAGAGTGGTAGGGGAGTCTTTTAGCTAATCTCTGTGTGCTTGTGAACACTCACAAGGTTTTCCACACTAAAGGCTAACCAATCAAAAATAGTGTAGTCTTCATCTGTTCATAGTCTTAACATATTTTCAGTAAGGTAGATGCAGATACAAAAATCTTAGCATTTTCAGGTTTAACTAGAGTTTGGGGTTATTTGCTATTATGTTTATGAAAATTTGCTGTTGTTAATGCTATGCAAAACCAGACTGGTAAGATGTGGAAAAATAGCCCACCAGACTACAGATTTTTCCTCTTCTTTTATGATGAGGGAATTAAAGGAACATTTCTGAGGTGTTTCCTTCATTTAGAATATCCACAAGTTCCTCCCATAAATAACAGTAGTTCACAATTAAAATAAATTTATTAAACCAATAAATGTACTGGATCAGATAAAGATACTAAAAAAAAAAAAATCTTTGAATGTCTTTAGGAGGGATACAAATGGAATTTGGTGACTTACTTTGGTGTACATAATTTCTAAACACGTTCATCAAAAAGCGCATTGTAGTAATTAATCATTGTTTGATCATTAATACAAATAAATATTTTTGCTATTTAATTTGGGAATTCAGACTGAATGCAAAAACCAGAAATTTATGACCAATGTCTTCCAGTTGTGTAAGTAGGCCAGCTGCAGAATCTCCAGGAGATAATGTTTGTGGGGCCCAGGGGCCTTAGTCTGACAGATTGTGCAGGGAATGGGATTTTCAGGCTGCTTAGCTATTGCTGACCCAAGGGGAACTGCTCTCCACTAACCTACATTCCCCTAGATGCAAATGAGGAAAGTTGTGTAGCACACTTTTTTCAGCAGTGGCATGGTCTTTGACTAAAAGAACCTGTGAAACTGTACACTAACATGCCTCATGGCACCTGGCCTGTAGACACAGAGCACAGATCTCCAGCAGCACTGTATTCTTTATTTAAAAGGAGTCTTTCCTTCCCTTGATTATGTCAAGCTGTAGTCCACCCCTGATTACTGGAAGCTTTACTAGTAGGGTAAGACCTAATTGTACAATGTGAGGGAAAAGAAAGGATTGTTACAGTCTGTAATTGTTGGTGTAAAGATTATTCAGACCCGCTATGTCAATTTATAGAGGGTGCAGATTTCCCACTATTTGAAACTAATAAAATTACTCTATTTAAAAATCCAGCATGACCACATTTTTTTCACATGTTGACTTGGGGGTTTTATATTTATGTGTGTGTTGACTTAGATAAGCTGCCAACAGACAGAGGAAAACTAGTAATGGAGCATATCTTCAAATTGCAAGAGTTCTGTAACAGCATGGTTAAGCTTTGCCTGGATGGATATGAATATGCCTATTTGAAAGCAATCGTCCTCTTCAGTCCTGGTATGTAATTATTGCAAATGTAAAAATTTAATCTGTGCTATTTTTTGCCATATAATTTCTGCCTGTTTCATTATATGTAGTTACCTGTAGAATTACTGCCTCGCTCATTCAGGAATCTTGGAAGGTGTGTAATGAGGACTGTAGGAAGAGGAGGGTGAATAATGTTTTACTCTTGCTTCTGACACTGATGGTTTTAAAATATTTATTTATGTATTGCTTTTAGTTCTAGGCCTCGTTTATGGGGCACTTTTTCTGAGGACCTATTGTTTAATTTTCAGAAATGTTGCTCTTGCACATCTAGCTGAGACTGATTGACGTTGGGATTTTAATGTCTGAAAAACTATCTCTCTGGGCTTTGATTCCCACATGCAAAATTATAGGAACATACCACCTCACTTCACATAGGTGTTTCAGAATTAAACATTACCTATAGCATTTCTGTTGAGTGAACACCACAAACGGTTATTTTTGTAGTGTACCTCAAATAACATTAAATGCACATATGTGAGACAATGTAGATAAAATTATTATTTTTCCCTTCTGGGAGGTTAGTCTGTAGTGTGGAAGAAGAGTAGTCCTCTGGCTGTGGTAGTGACTGAGTAGCTAGATTATTTAACACTTACATGTGGACTGTAGAAAATTACAAAATTAATTTTCTTGATTTGAAAATTGCAGAATTACCTTGTCACTAAAGCCATTCAAGTACTATATCAGTACACTGCAGGTCTTAGATTCATCATTCCGAATTTAGAGATTTCATATAAAACCAGAACCAATTATTTTGATAAAAGAAAAATATATAAACCTCAAGACCTTTCTGTATCTCCAGGATTTTTTCACTGTCACATTTAGAAACTAAATATTCACTCCATTTTGCATTAGAAACTTTTGAAAGCATCAACAGCTTCTTTAATCTTTGTTGCTCTGACTCTTTTTTTAGATGCTGATGTCCCATAGAAAAGGTCAGAGCAAATTTTAAAAAACTGTCTGCATCTTAGTGACCTGCCCCCCATGAGCAGTGCAGCACATGGAGGAGAAATGAATATTTGGTTCTTGTCAGTTACGTAGGTTTATTAGATCTGAGAATAAATTCATGTTTCCATTCAGTTGCATTTCACCTTTTCACAGAAAAATTATTCGAGGAGATAAAATCTTTTGAAACTTGGACACTTCCAAAGTGTGAATTGTAAGCAGATTTCCTTACATGTGTGTGTATATATATATAAAAAAAATTGTGAGGTTATTGCTTTACAGTTTTGCTCATATTTACATAATCTTTTCTATATGTATATCTACAAGGAGTATCCATATTTCCCAGTAGAAATGGCAGAATCAGCAGGAACTGATGGTACTCATCTAAGTGCACAACAAAACCCTTCGTGTCTTCCATTGCTTTTTTTTTTCATGTTAATATTGCATTAATGGAAAACTTCGGAGATGAAAGATGTTCTTGCAAATAAGAGGCAGTATAAGTAGTGTCAGAACATTCCAGGAATGAAGGTAAATTCCCAGAGGACATTTCAGTGATATTCAGTGATATTTTCCTTAGTGATCTATTGTGGATCACTAAGGAAAATCAGATCCTGAGGGTTTTCACTATAGAATGTAATCCTGCTCAGTCCTTATGGATGGAAGAATATTGCACGGTTTTACGTGTTCTCTTCTACAGTCCACTGAAGCACAGGAATAATTTCGGTTTTCTCATAAGCAGTGCCCATCTTGGGTTTAACTGTAGTAGTAAGAGAACTTGAAAATGTTTGCAGTTTTTCTTTTCTACTGAGGAGTGAGGAGTTGCCTGGACTTTTTACTGTTACTTCAGAAGAGGCAGAGATTTTCTCTAAGTGGAGAGTGAGAGGGTGTTTGCTTGTTTAATTTTAGTAGATAATGTATGTAGGGGATGTAATTTTTCTTTAGGTGTTCCTTACCCCAAAATAGTACTTTCATGGCATTCTTATACTCAGAACTGGTACAGGTTCTCCAGGAAAGAAACAAAATGATGGAATACCTAAAGCCCATTTTTTTAGCAGTGTCTACTAGGACTTAAGACAGAATTTGTTGGCCTGTCCAAAGAAAACTGTTAGGACACCAGAAAGTGTTCTCTAGGAACCTTACATTTGCAAAGCAATATTTACTTATTTGTTTAGTCTGAAGTTAGTTTGTGTCCTTCAGATTGGTTTTGAGAACACAAAAGGTAGAAGGAAAAATATCTTGGGAAAGGACAATGTGCAGTCACGTGATTGAGATGAATTTTATTTCACTCGCATGCTTTCAGGATCACATTCCTATTGATGTGTAGCTGCCCTAATAGCAGCGTGTTGTCAGTATTCTTGATCTTGTGAGCCATATAACAAAACCTTCATATACCTGGAAGTCACATTCAGTACCTTGAACAGAAGGGATGTTCTGGCAATGATTCACAAGCCAAATTACAATTTCAGGGATTTTACTGGGGCTGAGCTACACATGCAGAAGAGTCCTGAAGTAAGAACATCTGTGTTAGTAGGCACTGCTGATTTGCTGCCTTCCATAGCTGGAGACTTGAATACTGAAAATCTTCTGTGCTAAGCCAGCTGCCTGACTGCCGCAAGACAGCCTTGGGCAAAGAGATGAGTCTAAAGGGAGTGCTAGAAGACTTTGCATCTTTTGTAAATGGTTACTAGTGGACTAGCAGTGGTCTATGAGCTACTGTTCTCACAAGCTGACTGCTCGTGTTTCTGACATCACTCTAAAAACAGCATCATGAAGCGATGCACATTGCATGGCAACAACAGCTCTTCAAAAATGTGTTGCATCTGTATGTACTTAATAACCTCGTGTACTCTGCATAAATTTGAAATCATACTTTCAGGATGACTGAATTACTAAATAGGACAAAATCCTTCTCTGTGAAATGATGTGTTCAGGGGAGTCCAACGTATCACATAACTGCTAAATTGCTCTGAAAGCTTCTGTATCTGCAGAGCTAGACCAAAACCTTCCGATTTTCTTGTCAGAAGGCCATATATTTTGAGAGGAGTTGCTGTAAGAAATAGTCTTTTATCTGACATAATTTGGTAGCTCATTTTATGTTCCCATTTTGGCAAAATAACATCTATGTGGTTTGTCATGCTACTATGACAGAAAAATATTTACATTACATTAAGATAGATGGATAATAAAAATTACAGACTATGAGAAGTGATCAGAATTACCAGAGAATAATTTCCAGATGTGTCCAGATGTGTCTTGCAGATGTGTCTTGCAGTCTTTTCATTTTAGCAAGATTTAGATTTTGAGTGTTTCAATCACTGATAAAAATGACAGCACGTTTGAAAGTATTGCACCAAACAGCTGAAAAAGAATCATCTGCTACATATTATCTATAGTTTTTTGAGAAACAAATGGTTCATAGCCTTTTATTCTGCTGATCTTAATTTTATCCTTCACTATCCACCCAAATGCACTTGGTGCATTCAATATCGCAGTGAATGTCAGCATATTGAAACAGTGCTGTTCTGCTGCTACACAGAGAACAAAGCTGTATCGACAAGACTGATGTGAACATTACAAGCACTGCATTTATTTGAACTCTTCAGAATGTCTGGTTGTATTTATAAAGAGCTAAGACATAGAGGAAAAGAAATATAAGGAGGTAAAGCAGCACCTGCCACTAAAACTGTGAAGTTGCTCCAGTTGCCATATAATGATTTCAGTATGCTTACAGTTAGATAATCTGTACTGATTTTAGTTCATCTTATACAGAACAGGTGTAAGAATGTAAAGTGGGTTGGTTTTTTTTTTTCAGATCACCCAGGTCTAGAAAATGTGGTACAGATTGAGAAATTTCAAGAAAAGGCTTACATGGAGTTTCAAGACTATGTAACAAAAGCATATCCTGATGATACTTACAGGTCTGTAAACTTACATGCTTACTTGATTGTTTCTCTTTTCAGAGTGTCGGTGATAGTTGTATAGTATTTCTTGTACTAAATATGTACACTTGCTTCTTACCTTCTTAAAGGTAAGAAATGACCTTTAGAGCACTTCGTATATTATGAATGTGCGTATTATGAGTACTGTTTATATAGTCATCCATTATTACTTTCCAAAATGAAATACAGGCAATAAAATAAATATTTTTAGTGTCTTCATTTTGAATTTCACCAGCTTGAATTATTTCCTTATTTAGTCTAAGTCCAAACATTATACAGTCCTTGTAATTGCCACTCATGTTTACATTTTTATACTGTTGAAAACATGACAGAAGATAAATTCAGTAGTCTTCCAATTTAAATATTTGAGCCTTTCATGAACTACATGTAGAGAATTTTGACCAGTATTGTCCCTTGTTATTTTTTTCTCTTCTCTTCCCGATAACATGATTGTGAATAACATCAAAACCTGTGACCACAAGTAACATTTACTACCAAACTTATTTTCCAGACTGTCTAGACTTCTTCTCCGATTGCCTGCTCTCAGGCTGATGAGTGCTGCCATCACTGAAGAGCTGTTCTTTGCAGGACTAATAGGAAATGTTCAGATTGATAGCATCATCCCATATATCCTGCGGATGGAGACAGCGGACTACAACTCTCAGATAATTGGTCATGCCATATAAAAGTAGCAGTCAAGGATTCTGTACCATGGCAGTCATGGTAATGTAAATGCATACCCTGTCTCCAAGAGATGGCAATAAGCCTTCCCATGCACCTTTCCAAAGAAGGCTAATATTCCTCCTTTCCAGTACACTTGGGAAACGTGGTGGAGTGTATTAAGAAATGTAGGATCGGTTCCTATTTTTCATCTGATCTTCAAGGACTTGTAAATTATATCAGTATCTGAAGAAAGTAAAGAATTGTCCATCCTATTTTTGTAGATAGATGAACTTGGAATATTTGTTTATGAAGTCCAGGCTTGTGAAGAAACGGAAGAAGCTTTGACTGAACTAAGGTATCTCAACTTAGTTTGATGTTTAGACAAATAAATTAACTTTCCTCTCTGAGTTGTGTTTTCAGTGTTTTGCTGCTGGTTCGTTCTCACTGATCAAATGGAAAATATATGATCAAACATCCTCAAAAGGACAGTGAGTGTTTCCATGGAAGCAAGACCATTATAACCAAACTTAGTTTTTTCCTGCTTTTTTCCTGTTGCTTTGAAGAAAGATTTATTTCTTGTTGAATGAAACACTGGACACCATTACAAGTGCAAGGAAAGTAGAGGAAGTTCACATTTTAAAATATTCTGACAGTCTGTTGAGGCAGTTAATCAAAAGTAAAGCAGCACAAGGTCAGTATAGAGTGTTTTGTGAACGGAAAGGATTATTGTGTAGTATTACAACCAGCATCAGCTGGTTTATGCTACGAAAAACTAATACTGCAGGTATTCAAAGACAGCATCCTTCTGTATTTTCTGAAGTTAACGTTTTTCACACTACCCCTCCCTCTTTCATAGTGCACAACAGTGGAGGCATTCTAGATGCCTCTTAACTTGTGTTCATGTCTTTTTTTTTTTTTTTATTATTGTTAGCCAGTGGCTATGTAGTCCTTGTTTCCAAGAAGATTATTTTTTAAATTTGAGTTTGTCAAATCCACTGCCCCTCCCTATGGGAGTAAGGTCTCTGATGCTTTGCCTTTCCATATTAGAAATGGGTCTAGATACTTCATGTGTGTTTTCTGAATTATGTTCCATAGATCCATCTAAGGATGGGTTGAAATGATTTCTGTCTTGAGTCGTGTGCCTCACTGAAAAGTATCACTGACACGGTTGCTTCTTGCATCCTTTTGCAACAGGAAGTTATACATCCCTAGAATATTTCATACTTGTTGCTTAAAATGAGAGAAGTATCCTAGTAAAAGTTGTGGTCTACCTCTGATGCTAGCATTTAGAATTATCTAAATCATGGATCAAGGCTGGGTTCTATTTACTGTGAACCTTCTCTTTGGCAACATCGGGTAAGGGAGAACCTCACTCAGTAAAGAAACACATGGTTGTACCAGAAATTGCTTGGCCAAAAGATCAGCGTAATTGGGGGCCTTTGCTGCAGTAGCAGCTTCAAGGCCACCCTAACACCAAGAGACTACAAGATAAGGCTTGGATGAGGTCGGCTTGGATGCGTTCTGTAGTTTTCCTCGGCACCTGAAGATCTCAAACAGCCAAAAAGAATCGGAGAACTGCCTCTGACACTGAATTCCCGTGTTCTTTTCAATTCCACCAACTGAGCTGCTTGGATCTTTTCCACCCAAGGTCTGTAATCTGAGGTTGTACTACAGGATCAGTCATATCCAATACCACCGACCAAAGCACTCAGCTCTGAGAACCCCTGATGGGATGGAACCATCTCCTCTGCTCTGCCTTCTCATTTCCTGACTTGCTGGAGTTGGAGCCTTCAGTGTTGGAGCTGCCCATGGCAGTTGAGCTCTTCTCACATTCTGCATTTTGAAGGGCATGGGATTCAAGCTCTTCCTGCTGGAGGACAGTATGAGGACTAATTCTCTCTATTCAGGAGGTATATGCATCTCTTCAGCAGGGTTTATGGAAACATGAAAGACAGTTGCCACCAATATGCTGTGCTTGTTCGCTCCACAGGGGTTAGAGGTCCATCTTGCTATCTGCAGGACTAAGCTGCAGGATGGGAGGTATTTCATTCTTCAGTTCAGCTCTCTTTAGAAATTCTGACCCCGTTTTCTATCCTCATGCTATTCCTAACCCACTTCTGGCCCAAACAGGCATGGAAGATGTACAGTCCTCTGCATTAAGCCTTTAGAGAAAGCCGACAGCATGTCACTCCTGAATATTTTGGAGGTGGTTTCCTTTTCCCCTTCGCTGCCTTCCAACAGGTCGGTCCCCAGCCTATGCTGATACCTGGGGTGGTTCTTTCCCACGTGCAAGACTCTACACTTGCCCTTGGTGAATTTCATCAAATTTCTTCCTGCCCAACCCACCAGCCTGTCCAGATCTCGCTGGATGGCAGCGCAGCCTGCTGGTGTGTCAGCCACTCCACCTAGCTTGGTGTCATCAGCAAACTTGCTGACAGTGCACTCTCTTTTATTAGTGAGTAGTTTCCCTGTCCTGTTAGGCAATGAGTCTGTGTTTTCCCTCTGTTCTGTTTACTGCTCACGTATCTGAAGAACCCTTTTTTGTTGTTCTTGACATCTTTGGCCAATTTCAGTTCTAGCTGAGCCTTAGCCTTCTTGACCACATCTCTGCATGCCCTAGGAAGGTTCTTATAGTCATTGATGGGTATTTGGCTACCTTTCCATTGCTGATATGCTGCTTTTTTGCCTTTTGGTTAGGTTTTTTTTTTTCTTTTTTGACAGCACCATTTTAGAGGGGAAGGCCTCAGAACTGTATTTTCTTTGAATTTCTGTTCTTGCTTCCTCTATGTGCCCTATTCTGGATACAAGTTAGCCTACTTCAGTAACCTGAGGACTGCCATTACCACTGACTGCTACATCAAGACTACTTTCTTAGGATATGTTAACTCAAAAGCAGAACTGTGGGTCATGTTTCATGTCAGGTTGTTTAAATTCGGGTGTTTGAAACATGTCCTTGCTGTTCTTTTTGATGCCTGTCACCTCTGCTGGGCAGCAGAAGGTTGAAATTGTGATGGCTGACTTTTTCCACTTCCACACCTTTTGCTGTTCTTTTCCTGCCTTCATCTGGGATTTCTTGCCAGGTTACTGAATCAAGAAATTCACATATCCATGTTTTTTCTTTTTAAATCCTGTATTTTCAAGTCTGAGATTTCCCTTCACGTGCTGGGTAGCAAGAGGATATTGTCGTCTTATTTTCATGGGGCAGAGACTTTTGGATTATCTTTAATGTAGTTCTCTTGACCAGCTGAGAAATCTTCAAAGTAGGTAATGGACTGTCTTACCTCTCTTAAACAGTAAAGACTCTAATAGTTCTCAGACTACATTTGAGGCTTTGCTTAATGATATCTCTCTTTAATATCTTTGCATACTGGACAAACAGTTCAAGAAATCTCCAGCCAAAGAACCAAGAAGTCTCTGCCAGCCACCTTTTTCTGACAATACTGGGACACTTAATTATCTGTGATGCGGCCATTTATATGGATATGTACAAAAAGAAAAGTTGGTTATGTCAAGCTACTTGTGTGTTACCCATGTATGTGATAACCATATACCCTTCTCCCCTGCTGTGTGTGGCTGACATAAGTCTACGTTTGCTGTAAGCCAAGGAAAAGGGAGAGATGTGAGTACACACCCACAGTACTGTGAGGGGAAAAAAAAAAATCATCATTTTATGATCTTGGATACCTCTGACATTTGGACCTCTGTAAAGCAAATGTGCATACACACAATACATGGCAAAGAGTTCTGGCTACTGGTAAGTAAGCTTTTTTCCCCCAAAGATGTATTAATTTTTTTCATAATAATATATTTTTATCGTAAATTCAGTATTGATTTCAGGGTACAGTGCAGCTGGTCTGTGCTGCCTGGCAAGTAATCCCTCTTGTCTTCATGATGATCTAGAGGCTGCATCCCATGCTGCAGGTTTTTGCTTCAGTGTTACTCATTTCCTTATCAATATTTTTCAGTAATCCTTTTAAAATAATCTTATTTCTTATTAAAAGCATACACTTATATGAGGCATAACTGACTTTTCTCAGGAATGGGAGCTTTAAAACAGGTAAATTAATGCAGGGATGAACATGGTTTTTGCTTATTTCCGGATGTTAACCATTGCAGTCATCTGGGAATAATACAACAGCTCATGGAAAGGCTAAATAGTGAAGTTCAGGTTTTGTTGTTTTGGTTTTTTAAGATATCTGCTGCTCAGTTAAATGGATCATATTAAGGAACCTTCAACTCAGGCCCTTAGTGTTTCTAACAGCTATTTTATATGATGACATGATCTCACATTAGCACCTGTGTGATTTTTTTGTCCTTTATAGTCTTGTGAATAAATGTTCTTTCCTACTGTATGAAAGCATGGCTAATATTTCTTTCATGCTGTTCAGTAACATCATTAATCAGCTAACAAAAATGTGAATATTGAAGCTCACTCCACCACGGATGTTAAAATATCTCATTATTTTTATTTTTGTGACCTCTTCCTTTCACCTTTGATTTATTTTTTAACTTTTGTGATCTTCAGCAGTGTGACAGTTTTCACACCTAATTGGGATTTAACTAAACTGTGACATTTACTGGCCAAAAATAAGTCTCTTTGCCAATGAAAGGACAGTTTTAGTTTTAACAGCTTTAAAATTGTCAAGGTTAAGAGCAAGAAAAATCATTTCAATGTAAATCCCATGAAAGGAAAAACAATTTTAGAATCCTGTAATTTAAAGATGGGAGCAATGTTACAGATAATAAGCTTACTAATTCAAACGTTTTTCATGGAAGTCTATGTTGTACATACATATGTGGGTTTAGGTTGGTTGTTTCATACAGGTGAAGTTCCTGGTGCGAATGATTGTTATAATCTTTTTTTCTTAAGTACCTTCATTGCAATACCTTCTGCAGTTATAAACTGAACTGTCTGTACGTTTATTCTCTTTGTGTGATCTTCAGTGTCAGTGAAAGTCCCTCTGTTCATTTTGAAACTGGTCTGTTCATTTTGTGCAAGCCTTTGCAGTTTGGTAGTACATCAGTTTCAGTGTAAGCATTACGATGTTACTGTAGTTGTCTTGTGGTATAAAAGAAAAAAATCACTGTAAATGTCTTGAAACCTGGCTAAATTGGGGGGGGGGGGGGGGGGAAAAAAAAAAAAAAAAAAAACCCGGAAAAATTTTTTTTTGGTGTTTTTTTTAAAAAAAATTTGAAATTTTTTTTAAAAAAAAAAATTACCAAAATGAAGAGACCAATAGGTCGATCCACAAGCGGGAGCACGGGGGGGTGAGGGGGTGGGGGGGGGGAGAGGGTGGACAAAAACAAAAAAAAAACAACCTGGAAAATTCTATTTTGGCTGTATTTTTTAAAATAAATTGTAACTTTCTATTATAGAAAACAATTGCAATAACCTATTACTTTGTTAGTGTTGTATATGGATTGGCTTACAGACCTAAACCAGTGTATATGATGACAAAGAGTTTGTGGGTCTTGAACATTTTCATTACACAAAGTGGTAGTCTCTGGGATTTGTGATAGCTGCAGTATCTTGCTGTTTACTAATAATCTTTGTTGCTATTAACCCTTTGTTTTTGTGCTTACTACTTTCTGACCTATTCATTTGAAAATGCAATGATCTATTGTAAAACTTCATTTACCCCTTTTTTCTTTGCTTTTTAAAACACTACATAGAAATATGTGTTGTAATGAGCCCTGATCACACATCTTCATGTCATATAATGCAATAACATTTACTTTAAAATGATTACTTGATTCCTTATGAATCAGTTTTGGCTGGAAGTTACAGTATGGTTGAACACAGGTTTTTTTTCCTTTGGAAAGAAATACAAACTTCAGATATTTGGGTTTAATTATCTCATTTTTAAGTATTACTGGATAATTTTTTTTCATGTTTAAAACTGTGAAATTATCATAAGTTTTGATCTCTTCCAAAACTGATTTCTCAATGATAATTGAAAAAGTACTTTTTTTTAGTCTTTGTCTTCTATTTTAAATGAACATGGCATTTGCATGAATGCGCAGATAAATCAGAACAGCAAATCAAAATAAGAAATGAGGTACCATTCTTTCCATATTTAAATTCTGAAATATTTTTATCATGAAGTAAATTAATTACCCACTTACGCACTGCAGAGAAAATGTTTGTAAGGTGCACTGACAAAGATAAAATTTGGCTGATGCTATGAGTTTCCTAATTATGAGAGCTGGAAATAAGCATTTAGTATTTCTTCCCCATCAAAATTTACCCCAGACTCTCTCTTGACTCCATTTTAAAAACTTAGAATCACAGTATCACAGAATGGTTGGGGTTGGAAGGGGTCTTCAGAGATCATCTAGTTTCAAACCCCTACCAGGGGCAGGGACAACTCGCACTGGACCAGGTTGCTCAAAGCCCCATCCAGCCTGGCCTTGAACACTTCCAGGGATGGGGCATTTACAACTTCTTTGGGCACCTTGTTTCAGTGTCTCACCACCCTCACAGTAAAGAATTTCTTCTTTGCTGCTGGACTGAGGCTGGGTGGCTCCTACTGCCAGGACATGGCACTCAGTTTCTTGTCCTAGTGGCAAAACCACCACCACAGCACCCATCCACTTTGGGAAGGGAGCAGTTTCTTAGGTCCAGGCAACCCAAGTCTATCCCTAAGCCCAGCCAGGATTTATCACTAGCAACAGAGCTCCACTCTCCCCAGCACGTCCCAGGCCTGTGGCAAATCTAATGCCCATCAGGACAAACCCCCAACCCAAAGCAGCTGGTGCCGATAAACCAGCTCAGGAACCCCCAGCCCTGCTCCTCAAGGCACTGCTTGTTAGCCAGATGGCCATGTCACTTGCTTTTCTTCCCGGGCTCCTGGAGAAGCAAGGCTTGGCAGAGCTGGAGGGGACCTTGCAAGAATAAGATTTTTAGCTTTTTGTGTAGAGTTGGTTTTCTGTAAATAGATTTATTTATGATTTTCAGGTGCAAGCTTTGTCTTAGCCTTGCATTTGCTTTGGGCACACACAGCGTTTGCAGAGTTGCAGTTTCCACTTGCTCTGGGTTCCCAGGGCTGAGGGTAGGTGGGAGTGCTGGCACAGCCACCCCAGGGGCAGGAGATACCTGAGCACAGGGAGGGTTCCACTTACAGAGGTGGCACCAGTCAGCACGTTCCAACTGCTAGAACTCCTAGTGCAATGCTGGGACTGGGGGGAGCCCTGAGAGCAGGAAAGGCAGAGTGTGGGTGTACAGAGAGAGACTGACCCTGAAGCAAAGCAATCCCTGTCTCGAGTCCTGTTTGAGACGCAGAGTGGGCAGCACAAACGGGAGGAGGGTGTGGGGGGGCTTTCAGGAGAGGATGCTGGTGAAGGGTTGTCACAAGCCCTGTGGGTGCAGGGTACCTGGATGCGGGGAGCTGGGAGTGCTGGCAGAGAGTCCTGAGGGGACGTGACACCGTGAGGTTGAGGGGTGCAGGATCCAGGGAGTTGCAGGGCATGATGGGTCCAGGGATTCAGGGGCTGGATGTGTGGGGTGCAGGCACAAAATATAGGAAATAATATGAATTGCTGCACTGGCTAAAAAAATCCATTGGTGAGAGCATTAGAGGTTGCTCTCTAGAGGGAGAGAAACTGATCAGAGACTGGACTTGAGTATTATGGGACACTGAATTGTGGAGATTTGCATTGTGGCTTGGACTTTGCTTCAGTCCAGTTCAGGGAGAATTCTCGACAGAGTAGTGAGATTCTTTCTTCATGCTCAGTGACATACTAACAAAAAGCAGTTTAAGTAGATGTGATGGGGGACTATGCAGTTATGAGCTAATTAAATGCTCAGTGGAGATCTCACTTGACCCAATTAATGGAGAAAAATAGTACAAAGAAAAATCAAAATGTCATTCAAAGGTGCTGTAAAATATTCCTGCTACTCTTCTGTACAATCAAAGTCACAGTAAGAAGTTGATCCCTTCTTCCAGCTTTATGTCACAATGCCCTATCCTCCCCAGTCGTCTGTCTCAGTCTAAAAACCATGGTGTCATATGGGTCAGTGAAGTAAGTGATCCAGATAATTTAAACCCTTGGGAAAGAAAAAAAAAAAACAAAACCAAAACAAACAAACCACCCCAAGAATGAAACCCAAACATCTGATGTTATTTCACTGCCAGCAGAAAAAATGCTCACGGAATTATACTTTCAGTCACTGAAATGATCTCAGTTACATCAATCAGGAATAAGCTTAAAAATTGGTTCTAAAGTTGAACCTGTCCAATGCTTCAAAAGTTGGCTGACCCAATTTAAACTACATCTCATTCATATTTTACGCTCCATCAGCGGTAGTGTATATCAAAATAATGGTTTCTGTGTATGAAGTTACAGACAACAAAACAAGTGACTTCTGACTGTAGATGTTACTCCCTGTTTCTCTGCCTACTAATGTATAATTATCTGAGCTTATTTTTTAAAAATTAATAAATTTTCTAAGAGTTTTGATTTTGAACATACAAATAAGCTGGCACAAGTGTACTGAACCCTGAGACTGTGAAATAGACATTGTGGTTAGAGGGCAGAGCACTGAATCAGCAGGACTTCTGTTTGTGTCTGAACACAAAATCACGTGTGTTCAAAGTAAAAAATTTTGAATAAGAAATTTACACTCTACATTGAAATGAGTATTATATTTCCACACTGTGAACTTGGCTGACAGATTTTTTTTTTTCCAGTCACATTTTCCTTTCAGCCACCAACTTAATTTTTCACTTTGACTCCTGCTTTGTCCCTTCCCCAATCCCTAGTTCTGACAGTGTCAGCACCCAGCAGCTTGGCCTCTCTGTGCTGACTGGCAGTCAGACTCTGCTGAAGGCAATGGGACAGGATAGAGACAGCGGCATGAAGAGGTAGATAAGAGATGCACACTCATCAATGGCATGTCAGTTGGGAAAAGCCAGGAAGAGACAAGACTGTTAAGCTCTTCTCTGACCATCACTCACAGTCCGACAGGGTGAGATGTCACCTTCCTTATCTTCTCATTTCTGATCTAATAAATCTTGGACTCCTGTCAGTCTTTGTAACTCTTCTTTCATCACAGATCTTGTGACCAGTGTGAAATGAGGGATAGACAGTAGACATTTCTATTAAAAAGGTGGGTTTTTTTTCCCTATCCTGAAGTTCCTTGTCTCTTCGCATGAGAGCAGGCAAATGCTGTTTTATGGATCTAGGCTACCCAGATTGGAAGCTCAAATCTCAGTGTCTTCAGAAAATACCCTTCAGTAACCTTAACAAAGGTTCAAAGAAGGATCTCACTGCTGGTTGTGTTTCTGGATAGCTGATGTTACTCCAAAGCAAATCACGTGCCAGATGCACTGGGTTCAGAAGCATGGTCTGCTAGTCCTGGGGAATTATCACTTGGGAGGTGATGTGGTACCCAGGGTACCAGGGTCCTGTTCAAGCAGGATGGAGAGATCCTGCTCCAGCAGAAGACTGTTGCAATGACCAGCAGCCAGGGACATGCATTTGTGAAGATGAGTATGGTGGGTTTTTTCCGTTTTAGAGAAAGCTTTCTGCTTTGCAGGTGGTTTTGCTGATGGGACAATCCAATTTCCTCCATGTTTGATGGTGGTTGGTTTTTATGGTGGTCTTCTGTGGGTGTGTGTTGGGTTTTTTTTTTCCTATCCTGAAGTTAAGAGCTTCTAATTTCAGCCTACTGCTGTCTGCCGGAGGGCCAACAAGGACAATGGAGACATGATGCTCATCGGATAATAACTGAGCAGGAGGGGATGGCCGAAGAGCTGCTTGCCAGGCTGAGGCTGGATCAGGAATAACGTCCCGGGCAGCTTGGCAGGCGCAGCACCGGGCTGCCAGGAAGGCACTAGATCTCCGTCGGCTGTTCTCGGGGACAAGCCACAGAGGGCCTGCTCCAAAACGGACGCGGGCCTGGACGGCCCCAAACACCACCTCCCACGGGCCCGGCCTCCGCGGCCTAGGCAGCCACCCGCACCCGCGTCCGGACCCGCCGGCGACCATAAGCAACGGCCGCACATCCAGCGGGTGGTGAGACACCACCGCGACCGTCCCATCCACAGAGATTCTTTTATGATACCTGTACAATCACACTGCTGTTTTTTAGTCATAGATTGTGAAATACAGCAAAAT
>JANHFX010019963.1:0-39043 GCA_027560015.1 Chloroceryle amazona
AAGAAACATGTAACACAGAAAATTAAGAGGAGAAACATAAGCCCTGTATTTTATGCTAATAATTTAATTTCATATTTTATGAATGGTTGTACCTGGTAGAGAGTTAACATGTAGGTTATCCAGATTATCTGGGGTCTCTTAACACAACAGGAGTCCTTTTACCTCCCTGTATACTCCACATTTTGTGTCGTATTAATGTCATTGGGAGTTGCGTGTGAGTTTGGAAGGAAAACAGAGCTAGGGAAAGAGCACCTGAAACTGATATTTACCACCACCAATCCTGCTTCTAAGACAGGATTTCACAGATGCACGTATTTTCAAGGGGAGAATCATCGCTGTGTAGAAAACAATAAACTTCCAGAGCCTTTATTATGTAGAGCCCGATGCTGAAGTGCGCTTAGATTATTAGTAAATCATAGTGTTTTATGCGAAGCAAATGGCTCATTCATCTGCCTTTTTTATAGAGCTGCTTTTGCAAAGCTGCCCAAGTTAATTCTGCTATAGACGGCCTGTGTGAAAAGAGAAGCATTTCATTAAGAATACATTAAAAGGAAACGAAAGTGATGAAAATATACCAGTAATGAATCCCCACAATTAATGGCCCAAATTAATGAAGGTTTCTCAATTCAGGAATGAAATAAGAGCATCTAGAATACTTGCTCACAGATCTCTAGCTTTCAGTCCCAGAAAAGAGAGGATTAATTTATGTCCTTTCCGATGGATTAATGTTATTTGGCACAATTTGTGAAGTTCTTTCTTCTCTCTCAATCTTAAGTATGGTATCAGACCTGTATGCTGAGAGCTATGAGAGGAAGTAGCGAGCAAAAGGAATAATGCATACATTATCCCTCCTTCTGGTGAAGTATCCTGTGCATCTGCAGATTCAGTTCTGGAAAAAGGAGAAAGTGCTTGGATAGCAATATTTTTTTCAGATGTTTTTTACATGGAAGTTTAATATGCATAGCCTGTCTTCAGTACACCTGTATGCAGTAGACTGAAATGGATCTTCTATGAAAATGAATTTATTTTCCACTACCCCTGAATAAGTTTTACCACGTGAATACATTTTAGGTTCTTTTAAAGCAAGAAGACAAATACAGGACAGTTATATTTAAAGGAATTCCACATCGATTTACATTGCTGGAAAATAGTGATAACCTTGCTGCTAATGTAACATTTATTTATTCTAATCGTAAAGCTTATGAACAGTAAATGTAAATATGCTTTCTTTAAATCTTGGACAGAAATTTCAAAAACCTAGATATAGCTGACATTATCCCATAAAGTCCATGTAGGTTCAGTGCGGATGCAAAGATGCAACATTTGGTCATCAAAGGTTGTTTGAAGGTAAATTCAGATAAGGTTGGATATTTATGTTTAGAAGAAGTGATCTGCAGGTGGAGATGCCTAACACTGCAGGCATATGCTGAGGGGTAGCTCACCAACACTTGGCAAGGCATTCGGTGTTGTTACAACATCAATCTGCCATAAATTGAGATGGGCAGAAGATGAGATTTCTGCCGCAGAATGATGCTAACATCAAGTTCAAACTGTCAAAATACTGTGGGGAAGGGAAAATCTTCCAGAGCTTCCTATTTAATTGTAGTTACCAGCAATGCCAAAGGCGTACAAGAACCAGGAATTCCAGAGGAAGAGCTGTTCCTTTAGTCTGCAGCGGCTGCTGGAGTTCAGGGGCGTATGAAATTACGGGTGACCGTTGTTAGAAAAATTCAGAGCACCCGCAGTGCCAGTCCTGGAATAGCATCAGGGCTTTGATGAGGATGCTGCCCCAGCAGCTCTTTTTCTTGCATTGTTATTGAGAGCATAGTATCAAAAGGACACTGTGTCTGCTTTCTACATTTCAGATGAGACAGAACAACACTTGGGCTGATTCCATGTCACCCAGTGTTTTTGTAAAATCAGTATTTGAAGCTTGGTGTTCTTGCCAGCTTCCAAAGGCAATTGCTCTATCCTTTCAGCATCAGTGGGTGAGTAGGTATTCTCATTAACAACTTTTGCCTAGTGCTGCTGAATATACTACGCCGGTGACTGGATATCAGGAACCTGTCTCTGAACTAATTTTTAGAGAAAAAAATTGGCACTGTGTGAGTAAAGCTGCACATTATGGCTGAGCCTGCTGAAAGGGGAAATCCATCTCCTCCCACCATTTCCTATGTGCTGGCTTTGTGGCTTGTTGCACCATTTTTTAGCCAATTCTCTTTGCTGTATCCAGCAGAAAGGTATAAATTTTTTATTTGCTGGGTTATTTCTACTGCTGTAGAAGGCTTTAAGGTAGTAGAACTGGATCACAACACCAGAGCATATTATCCAAATGCTTATCAGGGTACAACTGGGTAAAAACTGCTGAGATATTGGCTCTGCTAGAATTAGTAACTTCTGACTGTACTGTTTTAGTTTCCCTATGGGGTTTTATTTATTTATTTTAAAATCAGGTCTTTCCCAATGCATTTCCATGATCTTTGTGCCAAGGTCACATTCACCAAATGTTGCTATCCTCTTTTTTTAAGGAAACTTGGGCCAATATTATGTCTGTGTTTTCCTTACTGTTTCTCTTACAGTATGTATGTATATATATTTTCTTTCCTCTGGGCCCACTTCTAGCTCCTGGGCACATAACTAGCTTCTTAGTACTTCTGTCACTTCCAGAGTGTGAGCTTCAGGCATAGCCCAGCTCCTGGAAGAGATTAATCTGGCGAGTTTCCCTGCCAGACAACATGACTGTCATAGCAGAAGGGGGACACAAGCTCCCCACCCTCAGCTTCTGAAGCCCTTTAGCCTTTCTCAAAGGAGAAGTGTAGCAAAAAACATTAATACTGTTCTTTGCTCAGGCTAATATAACCCATTCCCCAGGGGGAATAATTACAGCAAGCCCAGCTAGAGCATCATGCCATGTAATAATATACCCGGGGAGATGTATACACTGGCTGGAGAAGGGCACGCTTCCCTGCCGGGGAGCACTGCTGGACTGTGGCATCAGGCAAAGCTAAATGGAGCTGCCTTGGAGCAAGTTACTACCACATTCTCTTTAGCAGTGTATTTCTAGATACTGGCTCATTTGCTGTGTGGCTTTTCTTACAAATACCTGGTTTGTCTCCAGAAGTGTGTGTGTGTAGGTATATCTATAAACCTTACACATTAAAATATTACAGACATACACATATATGGTGACACTGTAATGATTTAAATGAAAATTGTTAAATATTTGAAACACAAATATTTGATATCCTCTTTTTTAATTAAGAAATCCTAAATAACTGTTTTCTCTCCTTGCCAGTTGTTAGAATGAACTGATCCTATGCCATTTTCTTCTCGGTTCAGTACATTCTCTACTCTGAAGAGATATTTTGAGACATTTTCTTTATTTCAGATGCACAAGGAAAGACTAATCAGCTGATGTTAGAAGACTAACAACATTCAAACGCAACAACAGATGGCATTAGGAATACTGCTTGAATAGGGAGTTTTAAGATGAGGCTCAGAACTCCACGTGTATTTCTGCCTAGGTTGCAGCACGTGCCTCTTTGATGTACAGCTGCTTTTGTCTGCAGATCCCAGTAATATCTAGGCAGTTGCAAAACTAAAAATGAACTAAAAACTGAAATGAATATTGATTTAAATATCAAGACATAATCTTGCTTACCAGTTATTAGAGTATGACATGTTTACATTGAACTATATTAGCTGTGTGACTCCAAGGACAACTAGCAGTTGCCCATTCATTATTGATGTCAGCTTTCATGTATCCTAACTTTGCAGAAACCTAACAATTTGGACTACAATTCTCCGTACCAAGCATCAAGGTCAAGAAAATACTTCCTTTTTATTATGTTTTCAGAATATCATCTAAAATGCTCAGTTTATGTACAAGAACAAGTGAAGGAAATCAAGCATTCTTTTCTGCGGTTAAATAGAAAGTTTGAACAACTGGTGCTTACCTTTGAGAAGGCTTGGCGCTGGTACTTTGTGCAGTAGGCACTTGGTATTTGGCAGAGACAGCCATTTGTCTCTGTTCTTTCCTTAAACTCTTGACATTTTTTGACTTTTGAAAATGTTTTTTTATTAACTGTTCTGTACAGAGTTCTTAGCATGTGGCCACTAAATCTTGAATTATGTCCTCCAGCCTCAACCTGCTCCAAACCCTTGAAACATGAATTTATGAATATGTACAATATCTGGGCATGTTGTACCATTCTGAAACACTGATCAATCAACCTGCCCATGCTCTAGAATTGCATCAGCTTTGTGGACACACTGTAATTCTTCTTTTGTTGCATAGGAATTAAATGGATGTACAGAAATACCTCAGCTTTAAAGAGTGACTGACATGTTTGACCACTGCAGCTTGAATGGAAATGAACTTTAAAGGAATGGAAATGTCTCTCAGACTGTGTCCTAGATTGGGATGAGTTAAGATTAAATGGACTTGTAGTGGAAGATTGGATTTGGCAGCTGGGAAGAAAGAGGTTGAACATTGAAGCTTAGGACTGAAAATACTTTTTTTTTTTTCCCTGGATTGCATGAAAAGATACACTGGCACTGTGATTGATGAAAAGTGTTGGTATAGCTTGGACTTCTTATTCCATTTTGGACTAAAGTAAAAATGTGTATTTGATAATTCTGAGTCTTTTCTTCCTCCAATAGAATGCTTAATTACAGCTTTCCTTAGTGTTTCTTGGCCAAATCAAGTAAAACTGGCACCTCATGGGAATACAGAGTAGTTGTCTTAGAGAAAACATCATTAATTAGAGTTAACTGTAAGCTTAATGTCTGGTCTGAAGACAAAGATTAACAGCATGTTTGGTAAAGAGCAGGGTGGACTATCTGAAACACATCAGTGTTTCCCTCCATGAGGCAACTCCAACTGTTGTGTAAATCATTGCCAGATTCAGGTCAGCCTTAACATGAAGTTGGAGGTAGCATATGGTATCTTGTAATGGAAAAGTAAAGCTTGTATACCTGGTGTAGGCAAGTAACTTCAATACTGCAGTAGGAGTTACAACACCTTTGGAAGTCAAGCTGCTGATTTTTAATGTATGCTGAAATTGTAGGCTCACCTATAAGGACAGGTTGGTGTGAGGGTATTTCCGTCAAGCCACAAGAATTGAGTGCCTGCGGATATAGTCGAAGTTGCTGCAAATAAAATACACAGTCACAATGACTGGTACTAAAATAACTGAGATGTTTTGAGCATTAAACCCCTTATTACTTTTTCTTTTTGTCAGTTATTGTTATACACTTTTGTTCTTAAAGCATTAAGTTAGGTGAATTCAATTGTTCAATGACCCTCTTGCTGAAACTACACGTTCTCTTTTACAGTGGTGCTGGAACACTGGATGTCACCCATTTCTTCTCTTCTATTGACATCATCACTCCAGTGTCTGAAGGTTTTCCAAGCATATGTCATATATTCCTGTGAATCAGAAGCTTTGTGACAGTGGAATTGTTAAGAGCTGAAAAAACATCGTAGATAGATTTCATCTTTGGATTGCTTACAGAGGTATGGCCATTTTCTAATGAAGAAGAATGATCAAAATTAGAAATGCTTCAAAATGTATGAAGCTCAGTGAGAATTCTTGTGAACAGTATCTGGAACATTTGTTGTTTGGTTCTGCTTTGGGTTGGGTTGGGTTTTTTTAACTTGGTTAGTTTTTTTTCTACCCAGTCAGTCTGAACACACTAGAAATAACAGCTTTATTTCAGGAAAAATTCCACCATAGATTTTATTTTTTGCTCATATAAACATATATTTACTCCTATACATTCATGGGGACAACAGCCTGCTACTGTGCATTACCCTGGCCTGCTCTCAGTGTGATTCCTGAGGAAAGTAGTTCCAGAAATCACCACCTTGAAGTATACTTTTCTACATTATTTACTTTGTATATTGGTCTGCTAAGCATTTGCTATTTGTTAACTTCTTTCAAACATTACTATGTCTAATTCTAAGTTCATGTAGTTCATATAAACAATACATACATATCTAATTTACATTGGAACTTTATATTGTATCACTATAGATATGTTGTACTAATTTTACTTGCATAATGCATGGCTTATTCACCAAAACAGTTTAACAGGCAAATGCTAGAATTTAACACATTATATCAGTTTTCCATTTTTTCCTCTAACCACTAAATAATAAAATTCCAGCTTTCCTAAGTAATAAATTTCTGTAGATCTACATACCAATAACAAACTTCATTTATGTCAGGCCAACTCTAAAAATTGCCTGCTACTTCTGTAAGCATTGCAAAACCTGAGCTAGTTCAACAAAGGGCAGCTGCAATACAGAATGGCTTGAAAGATGTTTGAAAGATATTCGTTTCTTGCTGCTCTGAATGGGTGACTGTAATGAAAAAGCTTGACCTTTAATTCAGAGTCTTCCTATTTGTGTTGGTATGAAATGACTTGATACTTAAAAAAGAAAAGGCTGAAATTAAAGGATGAAATTTAAAAATAAAACTTTTCTGTCCCCATTTTATGTGACTGAAGCATAGCTAAAAATGCTAAATATATTTTTCCTCAGTTTTCAAAGCAAATATGAATATGTCAGTGTTTTCCATAATCCATAAATTCTACATTTCATACAGATCTGCTCAGAAGCCAAAGCAGAGCCAGACGGTTTTCATTTTTGCAGTTCAGCATGTGATCGGCGATCATTAAGCTTGTTACCTGACCTCTAAGTGTCCCAGTTAGAGCTTACTACAATTTCGAGAGCAATATTTGAACATTAATTGTCTGAATTTGGAAAATTTGTTCTTGACCTCATTTTCCAAAGTTGCAAATGAAGAAATTTTGGACCTGATTATTAATTGCCTTAACTAGTGGATTGTCCTGTTCGCTCAGTGTGTTCTCACACGAGGGTGGGAGCCTGGGGTATCGGAAGATTTGCAGTCATGGATCTGAATCCTCTTCATCTTAAACAGGTGCAGCTCTCTTCAGTGGAATTTACATTTATTTTGTTCACCACTGTGAAGTTAGGCCCTGAACAGGGATGGATTATGTTGGTCGTTGTTATGGCCTATAAAGGTCTTTGCTAGAGCCTTTATTTTACTTCTCTGATATCCATGATTTTCACCACTGTCTTCTGATTTCTGGAGAGAGCATATGGACAGAAACATACTGCTTTCTCTAATATTTGACATTATTTCTCTTTTTTTCAGGTTTTTGGTGAATGAAATAAAGTGGAAAAGATAGGAAAGAAAAGAACTGATCCAAGGAAAACCTGGAAAGAGCTGCGCAGGGTAAAGATGAGAACTTTTGTCTTCTTTATTATAAACATTTTGAATGCAGGTCCCACTATCTCAGCAAGATATAGCTTGGTAATAACTTGTAGATCCAGTTAGGAATGGTAGCATCATAGAAAACACACCTATTTAAAATACTCTTTCCAAAGGAAGAACCATGAACTCCTTTCTCTGTTCTTCTGCCATTGGAATTCTGCTTTATTGTCGTGGCTCACTGTGGAATTATTCAGATGACAACAGCTCTGGTATGCGTAGGCACAGTTTCACTGGTGATGGGTATTTTGCAAAAGAGCTTACATCTTAGCTGAATTTTGCCATCTCATTCTCTGAGGCATATTATCTCTTCTAAGTGCATAATATGTCTGCCTGGATGCAGGTACTCTACAAGAGCTTTATTTTAATTGTCGTCTCATTCTCAGTTGGCTAAACACAGCGCTGCATAATAAAATCACTGCTGCACAAGTGCGGTCGTACTGACCAAACATGTCATTCTTGAAAGCACTGCTCACTTCAATAGGAAGTTTCTGTTCAAAAGCAAAAAATCCTGGGGCAGAAAAAAAACAAGAGGAAAAATCTTTACTTTTAATTACCTTGAAAACAGGCTCCTCAAAGCTTCAGTTTTCCCAGCAGTCTGCCCACTAAGCAGTTGACAAGTAGAGCACAGACAAAAAATGGTTCTCTGACTGAAACAATTACTAGCCAGACGAGAGAAAAGCCCTAATGCAAACACAGGTAGTGTGTCCCAGTAGCATTTCCTTGAATCTACACCAAAGCTGCTTTGAGCTATAACAATAATATATAGATTTTTGACAAGGAAGTGATTTTTGATGGAGGTGACAGTATCATATAGCTTTTCTGCTCTTTTATCAGCATAGCAATCGAGCTGCCTTCTATCAAGAAAAAGGGAAGAGAGCCAAGGGAAATAAAATCAACCAGGCAAACTTTTTACATTTGGACTGATGAGCTGTATGCCCTTGTTTGGAAAATTTAAGGTGCTGCAAGCTCAGAAGCCTTTTTGCCAGTGCAGAGTTTTAAATGATAATGCAGATGGTTTTGTGAGATTGCTCACAATTTACTCTTAATAAAACCGGTTCCATTGTGAGTTTAACCAGTGCTTGTACCATGTGTTATAAAGCAATACTGTAGAGACATCTTAGATTTTGATGGCAGGAATCTCATCGCTACGGCTCTGTGGTTTTGCTTTGCTTATAAACTTTTGAACAGTGATTTGACAGAGAATGTGAAGGAAGGGATACTCAAGAAATTAAATCTGGAGGAACCTCTGGTTACAGGCACCGTAGGCAAAGAGATTTGGGAAGAGTTCAGATGTAATTCATATCTAATCTTTCGAACTTGTCCATCTTATTAACTGAATTTTAAATTTAATTAAATCTCAGTATCTGAGCATCAGATATGTCCCTTGGACATTTCAGAACTATGCTACAAATATGAATTTTACGCAGATATTTTCTCGATTCACCAATACGCTGGGGATCGAAGAATTTTAGTTGAAATAAATAGAATTAGGTTGAACTTGCCCTATCCCCGTTCCTGGCCATCTGGATTAATTTCTCTCATCTTTTAATGAGCCCCCATCATCATTTATTTCTCGAGTAGATGTTTTGGACCGGTTCTCAACCCTGCAATCTCTAATATTACCTGAAGAGTTTACAAAGGTAGCTGGGAAGGTATCTGCAAAGGCATTCTCATTACTTTAATGAGTTTCTGACCAGTGATCCGGGCCATCAGCCCTATATTTAATTAAGGTAGCACAAGCTGTGTATCCACCAAATGTCTAGGCAAAGGTCAACAATCTGTTCCAGGCTCCAGCATTCTTGTAATTGTTGTTAGGAGCAGAGGGAGGCTCTAAAAAAAAGACAGAAATCCAACTCAACACTCTTTAGGGATGCTGTGGTCCTGTCCCTTTTCCTCCATTAACCTTGAACTGATTTAGAGAACTCCCTGCCTCCTTCTGTCACTTTTTTTGGGCAGGATATTTAGCCGTTCATCTCCCTGGACCAGTTCATGGCCTGTTCATCCACATATAGGAGTTAGGACTGGGACGGTGATGAGCCTTCCTTGATAATGGTGAGGGAAAAGGAAAAGACTACATCTGACTTGGCTTGTTTTAAGCTTCTGCAGAGCAGCACCTTTCTACCCCCTCTAGCACGGGCACGTGTACTTTGCAGGTCTTGAAAAATCTTGATGTGGATGTTTTGCTATCTTGCATTTCTCCAGCTTCTCCTCCTGTTACGTCCTGAGGCAAATTCCACAGAGGGGAAATGGATACCCCTACCTGGTGTGCTACCAAGTAAGAGGAGTGCTTTTGACTCTCAAGTAGGTAGGGTTTCCCCTTCAATACTCAGCTTATTTTCTTCCTCCTAAACAAGAAGCCCTTTGGCAGTAGGAAGATGGGGAAGCAGTCTTCACCTAGACCATAGGAGCTATCTAGGAAACTGAATTACTTTTAAAGCATTAGTTTCAATAGTTAAAATTAATTGGGTAAGTGTTGAATGATCAAGACCATTTTGCAAAAGCCTGTAGTTCTGTTCTGATATCTGAGGATGTAGAAGAGAGGTAATTAACATCTGCCAGCATAAAAGCAGGATTTTATTACAAGCATTACTTTCTGAGGACTGGAATGACTTTGACCTCAAAATGTTAATCTTACTGAACTCCAGAGCAAATACCGAATGTCAGGAAAGTCCAAATATATGTGTGGACTTCTGAGTACTTAAATTAGTCTACCTTTAAACAGAAGAGGGTTTACAGGTTATTAGCAGAGCTGTCCCTCAACTCGTAATGCGAACAGAAGTGGTTATTCAAGATCCCGTGGTTTGGTGATAGGGAAATAAGAGCAGAGGAGGGTGATAACCTTCCATATTAATGTGTGAGCCAGTGTGCAGAGCCCAGCTGCCTGGGGCAGAATAGTTCTCTTCCTTTGACATGATGCTTCTTTCCAGAGCCAGCTGAAAACACACAGACACCTGAAGTCTGTGCCACCTATCCCCCTGTTTATCCCTTTCTCTTACCATGAGAGTTGTAGTGCTGCTTCTCCTCAGCTGTGGCCACAGCTGCCAAGAGGTTTTGCACAGAGCTGAGCCTGCGGCTCTGCCTCTATACCTGACTGACTAGCAGCAGATTTTCATGTGCCGTAACCAACTATACTATAAACCAGTCAGCCTTGGCAACAGCTTGAGGCAAGCATGCAGTATGATTTAAGATTTAATAGGAAGCAACTAGCCCTGTTTTGAGACACATTTTTTTGAAAAAAAATCAAGTTGTTTGAAGTGAACATGAGTAGAAATCACTTTGTAATCTTCGCTGGTAGCAGGATTTCAGTGGCTTTTATGTTGCCTGGTGGGATTCACCTGGCTAGCAAGTTTTGCTTTTCTTAAAGGAAATACCTACTATTTGTAGTATTTAGTTTAATATACATGGAACAAATATAAAACTACTTATCAATAAAAGCATTTGGTTTTGAAATGCATCTTCAAAAATGATTTGAATTTCCTCTTTGGGGGTGTAAA
Source organism: Chloroceryle amazona (assembly GCA_027560015.1). NCBI lineage: Eukaryota > Metazoa > Chordata > Aves > Coraciiformes > Cerylidae > Chloroceryle > Chloroceryle amazona. Next base: position 10,799 of record JANHFX010019963.1, read on the forward strand.
TAGAAAACATCTTCCCTGAAGAATGAAATCTGCTTCACAAAGTACAAAGACAGAACTGGAATTTTACCTGCTTATGGTAATTGATATTAACTGCTTGGGGATGCACTTTAAAAAGGCAACATAACTAAATATTTCCCTAATGCTGAAGTAGTATTACGCTAATCTGTTTCAAATGTGTTTGGGATCTTTTCATGCCATTCACTCTAAAGCTCTTCCTGTTTCTTTGCTGCTGCTTGCCCCCTGCTGTTTTTCTGTTCTCTGAAAGAAAACTTTAGCAACCCCATTCTTCTGATTTGAGATAGATATGTAGATCTGTATGTGGAGACATGGATGTACCTGTGCATACCCGTATGAAACCCAAGTATATGCATAAATAATTCCGTATGTAAGCTCCTTTTCATTCAACAAAGGGTGCTGTGCAAAAATGAATGGAAAATCATTGGTACTTGGTTTAAAATTAAATAAGGTTTTCCTGTACTTAATATATCAAGGAACCATAAACCAACTGGATGGACTTGAATGCATCAGTACAGGAGTGCCATGTGATAATCTCTTGAAGGTTTACATTAACAAAGGAAATATGGTACAAAAAAGTGGGACTGCTTTTTCCTACAGTAATAGTTTTCAAGTGAACTGAAGACTTTGCTGTGCTCAAAAAGCTCCACAGATACAGTTCTGTGACTAGTGGCATTCCCACTAGCAGAGCTTCCTGCTGGTAAAGAAAAAGATATTTTTGCTGTTGTTATGTATTGATTTGTCAGCAAAGTAAACTTGTAGTAAACCTATTAGCAATGCCAGAGCGATCTTTTACTTTGGAGTACTTGTAAAAATTTGCAGTTGCAGTTTGTGACCCCAGCCTACAAATCTTTGTTCCAATATTATGGGCTCTGTCCTTCTTAAGACCTAAAAATATCATATCTAGGGCAACACAGGTAGAATAGTCAGGTTTGTCCATTGCCTGCAAGTCCCTAGGTATCTAAGTTTTGGAGAGGAAAAGGCATTCAGAGAGGAACACGTAGGATTTCCTTAGCCTTTTCCTTTCCGTAAGGAGGTTTATGTCCTACTATGAGAACAGTGTCTCTCGAACAGTACCAGTGAGTTCACTACACCTTGTTTCTGAAGAAACCAACGAGTTTGTATCCATCTCAAGAGCACCTTTTGATAAATGCATTTGTGTTTGCAAAAGCAGCCTTGCAAAAGCTCTGTGCAGTTGTTGTCAGCCTCAGTGCAGGATTCCTAGCGCCTGAATTCTTCTATAGTGTCCTGAGAGCTCCCTTGACCTTCACAAGCGTCCACTGCTGTTCCCATGCATGCTGTGAAGCTCTTAGCAAATAACTTCATGACTTGTGAAATTCTGTTATTGTATCTTTAGAATAGGAATTTATGAATAATTATTTGTCAGACATTGTCAGATACGATCGGTTAGGTACCCTTGTGGACGTAAGAACTTTCTGCTGATTTGTTCTTAAGTTTGTGTGTGATAGAAAGAAGTAATTTTCTTTTAAAAACACACATACTGGATGACATGAGGTGTTCTTTGTGAAGTGTCTCGAGCTCATAACTGTGTTTGCAGGGTGTCAAGGTAGTTGTTCATATAAGTCTGGATAAGGAAGTGGTACCATGAGGGTGTGTGGGGCGGAATGGGCAAGAAGGGAACTTGCCACTGTCATGGTTTAGAGTCGGGGCAGCCCCTCAGACCTATTATAGATGCTCTCTGGTAGCCCCTCTCCCTCCACAAAGGGAAGGGGAATAAGGGAAAGATTCTTAGCAATTAGAAAAGGAAACTAGAACAGCTTTAATGAGAATTAAAATAATAATAATAACGGAATTTATACAGATATGTACCAAACCAGTATCAAACCCAACCCCCTTGATGGTATTTATGTCACCATCAGTACTGATCTGTAGAGCAGGCACTGGGAGAGTCCCAGACTGGGCCCAGCAGCAGATGGGAACTGTGTTCGGGAACTGTGTTCAGGAGCTGGATTCTGGTACTGGATTCAGGAACATACAGATCAGGATAGAAGGCAGAATGGACAGAGGCCTCCTTGGATGCTGGCCCAGGAAGAAACCCATAGAGGACCTGAGCCGAGCAAAGCTGGCAAAGTGGTCCAAGAGGGCAAAAAGAGAGATGAGACCCTCTTGATCCCTCAGCTTCATACTGAATATGATGTATGTGGGATGGAATCCCTTCGCTGGTCAGTTCGGGGTCACCTCGTCTGTCCTCTTCTCCCTGCAGGTGTGGCCTTTTATTTTCTGCACCCCCCAACATGGTGCACAAGATCCGGCAGTGGCCTTGGTCTGTACACCAACCCTTGGTGTAGTAACAATAAACCTGGGGTGTTACCACTGCTAGAAGCAGACACTGCCTGGGAAAATGTGCTGCTAACCTCAGACAGGGCAGGGAATTAGAAGGACTGAGCTGAAAGGTAAAAATCACTGAACAGAATTAATTCTGTTCTCACTCAAACCAGGACAGCCACTCAGTGGCACAAAATCAAAAATTTATTTACTGAGATAGGTTGAGTGGGCAAACACCAATTTCTGATCTTTCTTTTTTAAGTTTTCTGTTCCCTTATACTCCTGCAGTTTACACCCTTGGCATTTAAGGCCCCTGTCCCCCTGGTGCAGGTTTGACAAGCTTCATAGACACAGGATCAGGACACTTGCTGTGACAGTTCAGGACACCGCAGTGCTAGCTGCTCCTTTCACCTCTGCCTCGTGGTTCCACCTTAAGGCTGGTCAGATAATCTTTCCTGGCTTCAGATTTTGGATTTTTATAGATTTTTTTTTTTTTTTTTTTTAATGCTATATCTAGCCTGGGAGGTGAACATTCTGAGTAAAGTCTTTCCATCAAACCCCTTGAGAATTTCTGGTTTTTTTACACTTAGCCTGATATTGTCTTTTGTGGAAGATGAAATTCCTGTGAACAATCACATGTGTTAAAGGAGTGAGAACTAGAAGACAGTTTACTGGTATGATACACAAAAAATCCATTAAGGTTTGGGCATAAACCTGAAGGGAGGAGGTGACTCATGCTTTAGTCACCTTGTTTTGAACTTACGGCAGGATTCAGTGTTCCAAAGTATAGCTCACAAGTTCAGCTAATGTCTGGAGACACTCAGTGGGAGTAGCAACTTTTAATTCTGGATTTCCTGTCTTTGGTGGGTTTTAGTCTGACCGCTTATGTTATTTTAATGGAGACATTTCTATCTAATTTCCTTTGTTTCTTTTCAAACCATTAAAAAAAAAACCCAGAAAGGAGTGATATTAATAATGTATTATGCCAGAGACTTCTTCAAACGTGATCAATGTTAATGGGATCATTGAGACTCCTCTCTAGAGATCAGAATTACTCTTTAGAGCTGCTACAGATCATGTTTTCCCTGAATGCTAAGTATGAAGCATAGTACACTACGGTTGGCTTCTGTTATCAGTGTCAATGATGCTTTAACAGCCAGATCATTGACACTGGAGACTATATATTTTAACATAAACCTTTTTCTTTCTCCTGTTAAATAAAACAAAATTGCACCTTTCTTTTTTTTTAAAAAAAATATCATCTTATATGGTAGACACCTGTGGAATATTTAACTGGCTTTGCAAGAAAAAAATGGAAAAGTAAAAAAAAATTCTACTTGCAAATTCTGCAATATTACTCACTGTTAATTATGCCTTCATAAAATGTCAGAAAACAGTGTACCAGCCATACAAAGTGTGATGCATTTCTGATGTAGCTCAGCAAGCCACACTACAGCATAACTATGTCAAGACAGAGGTTTGTCTCTCCCGAAAGGCTACAGTACTATTAGATTTTGAGTGTGCATGTGGGAAGTTGACAGCAACCACAAAGAAGGCTTTGAACGTTTAGTTTAAAACAGGAAGATTGGAAGAGATGCTTCTTCCGTGGTTTCGGTGCAGTGTCTGTGTGTCTCTTCCTTGCCATTGTTAAAGAGGTTTTCAATCTTGTTCCCTTCATTTTTCAAACTGGGAAGTATAACATGAATAACTGCACATGTAATAATCAGTTTTGAATTAAGAATGAAGTAGAAATACTATTTAATCACCCAAGGTGTCTTTCCTAAGAATAGCCATCAATTATACTTAGGTGGTTCATCTATCACTTGGCCAATGATATTTGCCCTGGTTTCTGGAGGATTACCTTTAAGTAAGCCTGAGTCTAAACCAAAATATCAGGGCATTTGTAATGGTCTCCAAAACCCAAGTTGTGAAAAACATAAGAGGAAGATGGTCAAAGTGCCCACATCACAGGGGTAAAGAGCTTGGAAATGCTGCCTGCCAATCTGCAAAATAGGCCACTGTATTGTGATGTGTTTGAATTTTGAGAAGCATTTCCTTCTGGTGACAGAAATCTGCCAGGAGTAGCCTTCAGGAAGGTTTTAGCAAGCCCCAGAGCATGTGCCTGGGGCTTGTGTGTCTCTAGCAACACTGCAAAGGGCTAGAAGAATACAGTGGTACAAGCCTCATACATACCCACCGACCGGATCAGTGTTTTCCTCCTGTTTGCCATCCACAGCATATATAAAATATTTTTATAGCCATATGTCTTCACGATATAGAAAAGCCCCCCAAGCTGATATTTATCTTTCAGTGTTGAGGTAGTTTAGGGGTTTTTGGAGCTGAGTCTTATTTCATGGCCGTCTCTTTTAATGAGGGCATTTTTTCCAGGGCTGGGCTAGCTTAGGAGCTGAGACAGTGCAGCTGAGCAGCACTGAGCAGTTTCCATTTGAAATGAGACTGTTGACAAAAGTTTAAGGGAATTGAAATGAAGTCTGAAATATCCTTCCTGCCTTCACCAGGATGTTTGGAAGCCCTAGGGTGCTGCAGACTGTGAAAGATTAGTAATTAGAGGCTCACCTTCTGTATACTAATGAAAGGCTCAGAACTAAAGCTTTTAACATTGAAGGGATTGCTACATCCTGAATTTTTTACTTTGAGGTTTTTAGAAAATCTGTGTCAGAGGGCATATCTGGCAAGTTATACCGAGAAAGTGACAGTGTTGTTTCAGCACTTAGTCAAGCTTTAGACACGTGCTGTGCAAAGCACTTAGGATTTTCTTCGTACCCAGTCCACAGCAGCGCAGCTGGGCCAGCACTGGGCATCTTCCAGTGACCCTGCCAGTCATGCAGGGCTGAAGGGGTGGGTGGTTCCTGGGGGTGGCTGTTACTGTCTTTTCTATCTGTAAATGTCATGTCCCATCTATCAGGAGATAGAATTAGGAGAGGATGGAGCAACATTTCTTTAAACCTGAACTGGTACAGTCGCGCTCTGTTGCCATGCAATGACTGGCTAGCTCTTCTTTGCTGAATTTCTGGCTTTTTTTCTGCAGGATATGGTGACGGTCAAAGAAAGTTTCACAGCACCTGTCTGTCGTATAGATCAGTGCTTTGAATTTGAAGAAAACCCTTTTCTATTTTCATAGAGGAAATATAGATGATTCAGTTAAAAAGAATTCAACCAAGTATCAGTAACTTCATCTATTTATCCCCCTTACATATTTGTTACAGTCTGTTGTGAAACTTCTAGTCTCACTTCAATCTGACTTACAGTAAACTGAAATGCAGTATTTCACCTCTGAAAAGTAAGACCATATATATATGCAATATCCAATCTACTCCTAATATCAGAAGGGTTTTCCCTCATCAAATCCAGGTATTAAAAGGTGTCAGAGAATAAACTGGTAACTCAGCACAGTATTCTAGATTCTGTTTGCAAACACGTGTTGAAGGACTACCATTCCAAGAGCTACAGTTTCTGAAATGCAGCATAAAACGACATTACCATGGATGGGAGTATTTTGATTGGAACTTGCATTTCTCCTCTACAGGAGAATGGCATCGTTTCAGATCTTAGAGTGGCTTTTCTCTGCATTTCCCACCATGCAAAACTGGAATCTGTTAATAAGGCAGGGAGTTTGCTGCCCTGGAGATAAACATTTCTTGTGGACAACTGCATTCTAGTATCTTCTTTTATATCTCTATGTGGAGACTGAATCCAGATAAATATGGAAAAAAACGAGGGATAACATATTTTCCTTTAAGAGGTTGTAGATGTTGTGACCTTATCTTTCATTTTTTTTCTGGCTGCAATAAATGGTTGGGCATATGATAGGAAATAATTTTTTCTAACTAAAGAGGTGAAATAATTTGCTTCTCCCTCAAAGTAAGCAAAACTGAAAATTCCATGTGTTTCAGTTCTTCTGCTGGGTGCGGCAGAGAGGAATGCCACCCCTGCCCCGGGGCAATTTACAGGACTTTTCTGTATCCCAGATTTAACAGCTGCTTGAAAGATACATCAAACCATTCACACTGTGCATGGGAGGAGCAGCAATTTATCTAAAGGTGGCAAATCTGAGACGTGACAGGTATTAAAAAAGAAAGGCTAACTGCAGAACCACATTTTTATTCTACTGCTTTTCTACACAGGTCATGAGAGGCAGTCCGTTCATTCCCTCAGTACATCACCAAGTTAAATATATGCACAACCACTTTCAAGGCCACTCTTTCTCCCTTTTAATTTTATGTCAATCAGCAGTTATTGAGATAGGCTAAATCCTTCCAAACCCAAGTGTTCCTCTAAATTAAAATGCACGAGGTATTGTCTAATGTGACAGTGTCTCAAACTCTTGTGGTATGGATAATGTCATAAATAGCAAGCTGTGTTTCTGGAGTAGCTGATGTCCTCTCTTCCTCTGCAGCACTGACTTCAGAAGGTAGAGGTCCAGATATTTTTTTTTTTTATTATTATTATTTCTATTTATTTGTATTAAAGAAGAAAAAAACCCCAAACAGTGGACCAGGGGGAGCAGTGGTGGAATATGACTGTGAAAGTTAATGGAGTTAATTGCATTCCAATCAGTTAGATGCAGAGTTATGAAAAGGACAGTTTGTGTAAGCAATCAGCTCTGTTCTTTTCTGAATAGCATCAGCAGGTTGAAGATAAAGGGCCAAACAGTCTGTACTACTGGAAATAGGACACAAAATGTGGCAGGCTGGTGAGTACTGAAAAGATCCAGGAAGAGGACTAAAATTTAAGCAGTCTGGAAGGTATCTACCAGGGTCAAGGGGGGGGAGGGCTTTAATGATCTTAATAATGTGGTCATCTTACCAAGGACTCCTGAATGCTTTTTTAAAGCTCATTCATGAAACACTTTTGTCCACCCCTTCCTACAATCATGATCTAACTATCAACTTTAACAATTCAAGGCTTTAGAGCCAGGAAATTCTAAAAGATGTCTTGGAAATGGGTTTACTCCCTGTGAGAATTCAAGGTTCCTTCACTAGGGTTAAAGGAACATTTCCCAAGTGTCCAGGATGACAGAACCATCTTAGCCCTGGCTTTTAGCCTCTGTATGAAATGAGACCTGTAGATCAAAATTTTAGAAGGGAATAATTACTATCACTGAAGGCAATCATATGAGAGTTGTAATAGAATTTCGCTAACACTATAAATTATATCAGATACTATTACCTCGGAACATAGTCCATGAAGAACTTTTCAGGAAGAATCAAAATTAATTTACAGAATCTGTAATTAAAATGTTGAGGATTAAATCAGTGCTTGAGGTCCTCTATGATTGCATTATCCTTCTTACATTTTTGCATAATATTCAAATTATTCTTTTCTTTCTTTAAATATGTCTGTCAAAAAAGAGAAAAAAAAATCTAATAGATTAATTCTTCTTTCTGTCTTCCCTGATTTTTTTCCTCTTCCTATTCCTGTAAAATTAGGGCCCTTGGTAATTGTCTTCTTTCTGAAAAGTTCAAAAAATGGTTAGAAAGAAGAGAATTGGTAAGCTGCAAATGAGCAAAATAATATGAGTTTCCATATAAACTATTCAGTATTAAAGAGATCTGTTTTGTATGGAGAGTCTGCTTGTTAGAACCTGACTGGAGGAACCTGGAGGTTGGAAGTAGGCTAATACTTTCTGGGTGACTGCTAACTTGGAGCATACCTGTCTTGTCTTGAGTTTTACTGTTGTGATGAACCAGTTTTTGATGCAAGCATACTTTGGCAGGCTTCTGTAATTGTGGGCTCCCAGGATTCGCTCACAATATGTTAATAATTAATATCTGATGTCAGAATGAATGGGCTGCATACCACCCTTAAGAGACTACTGCAGAGAGCCCCGAACTGGGTGTTCTGGTCTCCTCATTGTGAAGCGATACCATGATAGTCCCGTCGCTGATGGTTTTCAGTACAAGCCTTCCTCGCTTTCTGGGCTTGAGTTAAGATGAATCTAAACTGGTTTTAAGCTGAACAGCTTTCTGACTTGTCAGTTCCAAAATCAGGGCATACTATACGGAAATTTTATGGCTAGGGAACGTTACTAATTTCAGGGGTACTACTCCGCGCTTCAGTCCACATTATCTGATGCCCAGGCAGGAAAGGGTACTTGGAAATTCTATTTTAACTGGGTGTTTAACACCTTTCAGGCATGTCAGTGACTTTGATTCTCAGGGCTCTGTGATCAGCACCTTTGAGAACAGAGCACAATGCCTTCTATTTCTGATGTAAAAAGTGTTAGAATGGGAGTAAATTGCTCTTGCTGTTTTTGCATATGGTTCATTATTTCTGTGCTTCCCTCCCTTTTATTTCTTATTGCAGCCAAAACCTTTCCAAAGGGATGAAACGAATGGTGAGTGGCATCTTGTGGCTCTCAGCTTTACCACATGAATGACTCGAGCATTAGGAATGTTAGTGCCCTAACAGTTGGCAGTCTCCCACCTCAAAGAGTGAGCAATTCAGTATAATAGGCTGAGAAGCCTCAGCTACCATTGTGTCTGGGATTTTGCCTGAACTGTTAAATCTAGGACTTTCAGTTGGCACTTCATGCTGCTGCAGCCTCTGGGCCAGTCATGCGCATGAGTAATTGTATAAACCACACTTCAGGAGCTTGAAATGAGTTGTGGTCCTGCAAGATGAGAAGAGAGGAGCACAGCTCTGTCTAGCTGTCGTTGTCGGCTATTTTTAAAAATACCCAGCGTATATGCACAAGTGAAATTGGACAAATCATGCTAAATAAAATTATTTAGTATTGCTACTATGGTTTCCATTTTAATTTTAGATAAAATCCGATGGAGTTGTCTTAACGAACTCCACAAGTGTGTTGTCAGGGGTACATTTTCGTAATTCATCCAAACCCTTTACGACGTACCGACTATTTCTGACAATGCCATTTAGAGAGAGCTGTAGTACTTTCATCTTACTCATACAGGTATTTTTAATTCTGATTATAAGCATTTCTGGCTGTAGGCTTTTTCGAAGCAGACTGGCAATGCTGGGAACATGGTCTTTGCAAAACTACAGCAGTCGTAGTCCCCCACCTACTCCAGCATTGTGTCGGTACCAAATAGTTTAGAGCAAGGGAGAATAAATACATCCTGGGTTAGACAAACATGGAACGAAGGATCTAATACTGTCCTGAAATGCAATATAACCGATACATTTTCCTTTCTGATTTTGGCAAATCTGCTTTTGTGTTAACAAGTTCATGAAGTTAGATTGCAAGTCTGTGCTCTTTTCATCGTTGTCTACATTATCCCGCTTCCTGTTTTACCATGGGGTTTAGCCTGACTGGTAAAAAGCATAGCCATTTGCTTATCTCTAGATGAATGCTTACATTCAGAGCTAAAACTGGTCAAAAATCTGCATTAGAAGTTGAGAGGTTTTGCTTCGTGGTCATTCCGTGGCTTGTTTTGGGGTTTTGTATGAAATGTTTTCCGCATAATTCTTTTTGTAGACCAAGCAAGAAACCCAAATGTTGTTTTTAATATAACTAAGCCATCATCTAGCTTCCCTGTAAAGCGTGAGGACATGAACAGAGTCTTGAAAAGGCTATAGTCTCCACCCAGTGCATCTAAGGGAGTACTTATATTTAAATTTTGTTTCATCCTCTTAGTATGAATTCATGTCATTACCAAATGGTAAACAAAAACAGATGTCAGGCTCACTTTAGAAAAAGTGGTGAGCTTGCAATTAGATATTGAAGTAAACTACTTCTGAGAGTAGGGTTTTGATACGCTTCTGTCCATCTCTTTCACATGACTATTTTTATGTTGGAAATGTGTTTAGTGCCCTTAACTGTTCCTAGAAGAAAGTAGACAAAAAGGAAAAAAAATATGGTGGAAATATCAAAGCCATTAGGATGAAGAACTTCGAGAACGTCTGGTTTGTTAAGGGTATTTGTTTATTAAGAAGTGAAGAGAAAAGAACATCTGGCCATTAAAATAAGATGAGGAGGCTATGGAATAAATTTATATAAATAAGCCTAGCTTAAAACACAGAACAGTTGTGTGCTTTGCTACTAAACAGATTTTGTGGCAGTACTGCAGCCTTGCCAAGATATTAAGTAAATGAAAGCCAACAATCAAGTCTTTAAGTACATACCTTAATGTTCTAAGAGTATTATGGGCTTACAGAGGAAGAAAGCTTATAAAAGTACTGACCTTCATTTATATTCAGAAAGACATTCAGGTCAGGTGAAATAAGACTTTTTATGATCTCAAAAGACAATACCTCAGAACAAAAGAACTGTGTGAATGCAAATGTTGTAGCAAAAGTTTATAATATAAGCTTTCATTATTCATGAAATTATAATAGAGTAGTTTTCTACCAGGAGTTATGAGGCATTCTCAGATACAAAAAGCTTTCTATAAGAACACAGTCAATGGAACAGAGTTCATGTGTGTAATGGAAATAGCATTTTCCCTATTAACATAGAGGCAAAGTGTTTACCCATTTAATGGTATTCAGCAAAAAAGTCTCATTTTCTTGGATTTTCCTCAGGTGGTAACTAAACAGAACTGTCAATAATGACTTCATGTCTAGCTTAATACTCTGTAGGAGGCTACCCTTGAGTGCTTTCAGACATTCTGCATCTGGTATCCCAGGTAGCCCTCCATAAGGTGAATATACATAGCCCGGAGCACGGAAATGTAATGGCATCATCATGGCTCTTAGCAAATCCATGGTAGCTGCAGAGAAAAAGTTGCATAAGCTGATTTACCTTGTTCTCTGATGGGGTTATCTCCTCTAAGGGGGTAGAGGCAACTTCCTCCAGTGGCAAGCTCTATCTCCTTAAAATGAATGAAGCAAGTTACACTTCCAGTGATAGGTCTATGGAGATTTGGATGTCTAATGTACTTGGCAGTCTTAATGACTCAAACTCTCACTGGCATTGCACTTTCTGCACATGCGCTGTTCCTTTGGACTACAGAAATACTGTTGTATCAAAACCAGCAAGGTGCTTGAAACAATCACAGTTGGAAGAAAACTTTTTTTTTCTTTTCATTAAAGAAATATTTACCTTAAAACAATTAACTCTGTGAGGAAAACCTCAAACTGCATCTATTCCACACTTACCACCTAAAATCACTGTTGACTTTCAGGGTTTGGTAAATGACTAAAAACTGAAGAGAAAGATCTGGAACAATCTGAAGTTAACAAATACTGAAAGGAATATCTGTTTGATGCTCTGGCAGAGTACATGCAAAAGCGTGTACTGCAGTTTTCTTAGTAATTGAGAGCAATGAAGGATGCTTCCTATTATGTCAAACTGTTTAAAGAGTAAAATTAATAAACAAGGGGTTTACTGCAAGGTCTGAATCCTGTTCATCTTCCTTACCTCACTGGGTCTACTTCTGTGAGCAGGTGAGTAAGCAGCAGCGACTATCCTTTTGAGAACCTGAGCAGTTGAGTGGAATTAGAAGGAAGGTGTGTTAATTCATAGAAAACTAATAACATTCAGCTTTCTTGTTCTACGGTGTTCCGCAATGCAAATTTATCTATCAAAGAGGGGAATGTAGTGCAATTAAAAAGTGATTAAGAAAGCAAACAAAAACTTCTGCTATCAAATTACATCATCATCATCCCACCAAACATTTAAATTGGTCTTCAAAGGCTCCTCTCAGCTGAAGCCGTTCTCAAATTCTCAGGATATGAGCTAAGAATAGAGAACTGAAAATGAGTGAGTTGTTTCAAATGATCAGGTGTAATCGCCACATGTAAGCCAGTCTTTCTGAATTAGAAGTATCCCCTATTATGTTGAATTTTGTAGTAGACTTTCCTACACAGTGCTTTTTCCTGAAGAATTGTAACATACCAGAAGATGGTTAAAGGGACAGTCATTCTCATCGTTCTTCTTATCCATAAGTTGAAAATATTTCAGGCTAGCTTTAAAGGAAGAAACTTCAGAGCTGGAGACTGAGAGCTAGCAATATAGTTAAACAGATCTTCATTGTGAAGTGTCATTTAAAATTTATGGAATAGCAGAATATTTGGCAAAAGACAGCACTGGATATTGTTGTTGTGTTGTTGTGGATCTGGGGCTCATTGTCTCAGCTGTGGCAGCCACACAGGATCTCTGACTGTCATATGCTGGACAACTGCTTAATTCCTCATCATTTGTCTTCCATCATACAGCAGTGAAATTTGCATGTTTAAACTCTATTTTCAGACTGGTCAGGCAGTCAGCAATAAAGCGTTAGATGATAAACTGGAGCATGACTAAGTTTCTCTAAAAATATATTTACACACTTGCAGTTTATTTCCCAGGCTGTATTGGAAGTAAATCTGTTGTCAGGGTTCAAGGCCTGATCCAAAGGGCACTGAAATCAGTGAAATTCTTGCTCATGAGTACAGGTGGTGATTGTCTACTGCTGCTTGGCAATACTGTCTCTTGCTGCTATAGACTGTGACAAAGTGAGAGCAATTAATTGGTGCTCATATCCAGATGTACTGAAAAAAACCTGGTTGCTCCTGTTTGTAATCTTAAGAATGTTGTAATACTAAAAATGTTGTGTAAGTGTTAGTACAGGGCTGGGACAAAACATTATCCTGTTTACTTACAAAGAAGGACTAGCAAAATGCTGCTTTAAAATGCTTCTGAAGCTGTGTTTCAGTTGTCCTGTAAATGTTAACACAGAAGTCTTGATCATCTTCTAAAGATGCCTTTTCCTCTTTTTGTTCAGACCTTACCATATTTCCTAACAGTCAGTAAAAACATATGAAGGGATGGAGGTTATTGAGTGAAAAGAAACAAATTGACAAAAGAATTATGGGGCTAGAATGTACCTGAGAGATTGAAGCTTTACATTAATTCAAGAGAATGGAAGAATCGGGGCTAACAATAACAGAAATTCAGAAAGGATGAAAAGGGGTAAATTTGAAAAAGTAGAAATATGTAATGATAAAAAATTACTTGTGAAGAGGTTTCAGTTATGTTTAGAGAACAAAATTAATCTGATCAAAGTGTATTGCTTTTATATGAAAGGAGAAAACCCTTCACCTTGACATAAATCTTTTATGAATGAATGTGAAAATACTGTGGGGAGTGTCGTGAATAAAATAGGCACAAACAGAAGGAAACTGCTACGCTAGAAATTCCTCCTCCCCATACCCACCACCTTCAGTCCTTCCTGGAACAGTAGCAGCTGTCCTGGCTGCAGCCAGTTCTTCTCAAGAGAAAGACTTTGGGTTTGCTACTGAGAATATTTTACTTCATTTCATGATTAAAACTTAGAACATGTCCACATAGGTTAATCCAGCAATTAGAGACCAAAGTAAAAAAAGTTAAAAATTACTTATTTGCAAGGTCGAGTTGGAAAGGGCAGTTCAGAAATTGAGCATTCAACATTCTGATGGAGAATTTATAATAATCTTATGACATTTAAAGAAAGCACAACAATAGAGAAGAAATTCTATTGGTTGGTTTGTTGTTTGTGCCCGTTTGTATATTGTATTTTGTTTATTGAAGGCAGGAGATAGTAGATTAAATCCTAAGGATTGTCATTGGAACTTTGAAGGAATAAAGGGTGCAGTAATTATTTCAGGTACTTTAAGTAGCTTTTTGGTGTATATGATATATTTATCACAGTTTAAGTCTTGATCTTTCATCTGAACACAGGCATAACATAAATCCAAATGTTAATAATCTTTCCTTCTGCATGGCCTTTCATATCTAAATATCTGATGTGCCGACAGTGGTATTGAAGCCCTTAGAATGGTTAGTGCAGTCAGGAGCCCACCATCTCTGTGAGGCAGGGAATTGCTGTCGCTGGTATTCAGCAGCTAAAAAAAGGCTGAGGATAAAAAGATTTGCCCAGACTTCTGATGAAGAGCAAAAATCAAACCTTAATTATCTGTGAGCTATGTTAGCCCAGCCTTCTTCCTGCATAGCTACTACTCAACAAAGTTTATCTCTTTAGTGCTGAAAGCTGTCTTCTTAGAGGTCAATTTGGCTTTAATTTAATGAATTCTAATTTAGTTTGGAGTATGTACAACTTTATATAAAATGCTTTTTCTTGATGGTTTGAATTCCAGCAAAGTTTTAGGAATTGAAGCTCTAGGGTAACAGTAAACCTGAAAGTAGAACTTTGATACAGTTTGAATAGCGATAGCATGGTCTCAGCAGATTTCCTCTCATTTTGGAACATGATTTACCTTGTACTCTTGTGAATCTCAAATGTATATTAAACTTTTGAGCATAGATGTTCCAAAATATACTATTCATGCCATATATTTATTGGTAGAGAATGGTTAGCTTGACTTGCTGGTTTTGTCTCGTACTAGAGATAGACAAGTCAGGAACTGTATGCTGAGGGAGTTTCTTCAACTTTCTAAATGAATTTTGATTCAAATAATAACAAAAACAATTTCACTTAAATTTCTATGAAGCAGCAATTAGTAGAAAATGATCGCTTAGCAAACATTGGCTTGTGGTGCACTGAAATGCTTCCACTTTTCCTAAGTGTAAGAGGCAGGAAAGCTTTCAGAGAAGAAACTGAGCTTGAGAAGCGAACTGTGTTCAGTCAGCCAGGTGGAGTTGTAGTTACTGAAACTGTGTCTTTTCTTAAACATAGGAGAAAATAACCCTCTTCGAGTGTCATCAGGCATTGGAATAAGTTTCCCAGAGAGTTTGCAGAGTCTCCATTATTTCAATATACTCAAACCTGCCCAGACATGGCCCTGGGTGATCTGCCTTAGCTGTTCTGAGCAGGAAGCGTGTGCTTGCTTCCTCCAGAAGTCAAGCTACACGTACTACTTTTCATTTTCCCTTTGTGTTGTGAGCAAGGGTGATTTCAGATAGGAAAAGGCTTCCCCTGCACTTGTGTAAACATCTCGCAGGTGCCCAGGAAGAGACAAATGTAGAAGATCAATGCACTATGCATTGCATATATTCTGTAGCACAAATCCCTATATAATCAAAGAGGTTTTATTTGGCTAGAGAGGAGATTTATGGATATTCTCTGTATCAAGTTGTATTTTACATTTCCTGGATTCCAATATTTGTGGAATTTGGGGAATGTTTGGGTTGGCAACATTCTCGGTGTGTCATGTTAGAAAAAAATCATTATGTAGTTCTTCTCTCTTGCCAGGTTAAGGTATTTGCATCTTTCATGCGTGCTTCTTATACTGCATATGCTATTTTCTCTGATTTTAGTCTGATTTTTAATTTAATTCATTCTGAAATTATTCTGATGCAGCCCAAACAATTAGCTTCTGTAAAGGTGGTACTCATTTACAGGGCAGTACAGGAGAGCAGATTGCTCTCTAGTTGTTATGGTTCTTCTGTTAATGGCTCTTCTGCTATTCATTCTACAGCTTCTTCTAAAAAAAATCCTCTTTTTAGCCCATGTATAGTGACTGTGTTTTCTGTGCTAACTTGAACAAATCCTATTCTGTCTGTCTATCTTTTTTTTATATACATTTTCATTAAGTATCTTACAAAGATATCATTCTGTTACCCTAAATTAAATTAAGTATATAACATCAAATGTTAATTGTTCATTCTTCAAACTGTGCTCGTTCTTTTAAATAAAAGACGCCGATGCTGTGTTGAGGATCCTGTCCTGCCTGTTGTCCCTAGCAATTTTCACATCACTGATTAAGGGATTAGCTTGATACCACAAACACATGCCTCAAGCCAAAACATATCATGGTGGATTCTGTGATCTTTACAAGTAACACTGGGCCGTTCCTTTCTTTAGATGAGGCCTGATTAGAGAGCAGTCAGTAATAAATGAGTTTTCTGCTGTTTTTTTCCAGAAACACAGCCTTCGTTTCAGACCGGCTCCAAATTCACTCATAGTGCATTGTGCTTTTTGGGATTCAAAGTACCTGGTATGCAACAATTCCGAATTTCTACACCTCTTTCAGTATGCAGTACTACTTGGAGTAGTACTGTGTCAGGCTCCACTCCCATCCAGATCCAGAATGGTACATTACACAGGTTGTTATTGGTTCTCAGCATGTCTCCATCATTGAGGAGACCAAGAGTAGTTCAGTTAGCGTCAGTCTGGACATCCTCTAATGATTTACTTGTATTTACATTACAACATAACCTTGCACTTAGTAAAATTCCTCTCTTGCTGTCAAGTGCAGCCTACTTGGTTATGCCAGTGACAGTTGTACGTGTGTCCTCGTGGGCAATTCTCCATGGTGAAGTCAAACACGCTGCCCTGGCTGCTGAAGAGAAGCTCCACCAGGTATAAGCAGTAGCCACCAGTTCCTCTTTTGGGATACTTCCTGGAGACAATTTTGTTCTCTCTTCTCCAGAGGGGAGACCTGCACGTTTTGTCTTCATTATGTAACGCTGGGTACTTAGTCTTCCTGTTCTTCTTTGCCTTGTGAATGAGCTGGGATGAGCTGCTCAGTGCAATGGCTATGGCATGCTCCAAGTAGCTTGCCTAACTTGTTTTACTCGAACCAAGAAAGTCAGGAGATCAAAGACACAACTATTGAAAGGGGAGAAAAATCTGTACAGACAGAATAGGTACCTATGGGGTAAATAGGTAGTAGACCCATAGATGAACAACGTATCAGGTAGTGCATGGCTGTGAATGAACTCCTAAGTTTGAAATCTCTAGGCATCTACAGGGCGTAGGGTAATAACTAATAAAACACTTTGACCGAGAGTTGTTTTAAAAACCTGACCTAAGAATCATTTCACCTGTTTATAGTTAATGTTAAGTTCAGATGACTACATTTTGATGAGAAAAATCCGACCCAGAAAATAAATCTCAGCGGAGTCTTTTGAGGCTGCATAGGCAAAAGAATAGCAACTCCGCAGTCTTGGCTTATGGCCTCTTCTGTGCTTTAGCTGGTCAAATCAAAAAATGGGCAAGTTTTTATTTCCTTGAAAATCCCCAGGTCACACATAGGGAGAGGAATGGAATTTAGCCACAGGTAGGAAGAAGAAAAGAATTTACAATGTAACTTCTGATCAAAATGCCTTAGTGAAGGCAAGAAATGATATTTACAACCTGGAAGGATTACATAGCAGGGTAATAGCTACAAGAATGAACAGACAGACCTCTCTCTCTCACACATTTTAAGACTTGTTTTTTCAGTCTGCACTGTCCCTTTAAAATTTCCAAACCTTTTATTTAGAGACAATGACTGGACCGGTTCAGTGGCAGAGAAGATGATTAGAGATTACTGTAATTTTTGATTACATCTAAACACAACTGATCCTGCTGAAGACAAACCAGAACCTGTTGGCCAGTGAAGCTTAGCGTAGTCGATTTGAAAAATGTTGTGAATCTTTGCACACACGAGTGTTTAGGGATTTCTGGGAAACATCTGTGTTTGTCTAGTTGTACTAAATACTCCCCAGTGAGGAGGGTAGTTTCTGAACCTAATATGCACAAAATTGATGAACCCCCGCTTGGAACAGTGGTTGCAAAATAAACCCTTCACAATGATTAACCGTCGCCTCAGACCGGCCCCAGAGCGCCTGGTGAAAAGATGCAACCTCACTGGCATTGTGAGTTCCTACTGCTGGTCGGTGGCTCAGCTACTAAAGATGATAATGTTTCCAGATACTAACTGGGAAGGGCACTTCTGGTGGATGTGGGCAAGAAATCTTAGCACGTGGACTGCCTGAGAGCAGGATAATCCTCGTGTGCCTCCTCCCCACATATTTGCAGATGAAAACTGTCCAGCAGGACCAGTATTGTTGATGGTCCTTGGTAAAAATTTTCTCTCCTGTTCTCTACCTGCATGTTTCTACTACGGAGCTGATTGTGGGGGTTTGTGGCTAAAAGATCAAATTGAAGTGCAATACATAGTGGAATCTTGACTTTATCAATTGTACCTTCTGTCAGCTCTCAGCACTGGTCAGTAATAGCCCTGCTTACGGAAAATTGTAAAATGTCCCTGATTTATATCGCAGGATTTGCAATAAGCACGTTTACACATCATTTTTTGATAAAAATAGATCCTTTTGGACATCAGTTTCAAGCAAATATATAATGTCTGTCCAACTGCTGAGATTTTATTTATTTTTTAAATTGCTGCCATATACTTAGTGAAAACAGTCCTTTCTGCCCCCCACTTGAGACTTACTGTTTGTTATCGTGTTTGTGTGCTTGAGACGAGGATACGTGGCTAAGATCATGAACAGGATGGTAACTTGGAGTCACCTCTACCCTGTTGACCCCCCAGAGTAGATGAGAGAGGCTTCCAGGTGTCTGAATTATATTCAGTTTTCTGCAACCTCCCATCAACTGTTATGGTCAGAGTTTTCTTATCTAAATCTGAAGGGGTTTTTTGGGTAAATCTCCAAATAGCTGATGCCATACTGTGTCTCACGTTTTCTATTCGTGTGCTGCTAACCATTGTATTACGGTTCCAGTTACTCGCGTAGCAGAGCATAAATAAGAATCCTGCATTCCTATTTTTGCAATTTTTTTAGGCTGTTTTGGGAAATCAAAATGGCAATGTATTCCCTGATGCCACTGGTGGACATTTAGCTAATGATTCTGGTGCCTGTGAGTTTTCTCCAAGGAAAATCTAAATCTCCTTATATGTGCATCTCTTACATGCAATATTAAGTAATGGTAAAATGTATGTCTAATGTTTCTGGTAGAGGTTGTCCCTTGCCCTTGTGTCTGGACCGTGTCCAGATGTTGTAAAGGTTGTTACTGCTCCGCTAAATTATGAATTGTTATAACGGTGAGAGAAGAGTGATGCCAAAAAGTCTACGTAAGATTGATTAGGTTATAATTATGTAAAAATTGAATTAGTAAAGAATGTTTTTTTCTCTTGTTTTGATGTCTTCCAGAAGCAACCACTTACATCTCCTAGAATCACTTTATTTAATTGCTCAGTGGTCAGACAGGCAGGCCCGCAGCACATAAGCTACGCTAATTAATTATTTGTATAGCAATAGACTTTGGAGACAAGGGGCTCTCTGTTTTCTCTTACTTAAGTCTTCTGTACACTGGGATAATTTCAGAAGCATCAGTGGAATTATTCCAGATTTTCTCTGACATGAGATGTGAACTGTTCTTACAGATTTATTTCTAGAAATATATTCTTGGGATGCATTTCTGTATTGCAGAAACAGTGCAGGAAACATCCATTCTCACTAAAAAATGTGCAGGCATAAAGATGAGAGGGAAAAAATCTTCAGCTCTGTTTAGGAGAAGCATTTTAGAAAGTATTCTAGTTCTAGTATAGTGTTCTATTGAATGACCACATTCAGGAAACATTTTCACTGAATCATTTTAATAAACAATTTGATAAAGAAGAAGAGCCTTTGCTGGCTGACAGTAAAAATCTATACACAAAGTAACAAAGGATTAGTTTCACTCTTGACTATTTCTGGGAGTTGTGGAAAAAAATACAAAGATATAATAAAAATTGATTTGTTTGTATAAAATACTTCATGTCTTGAAAATGCAATACCTGCGTTATGGGACCGGTTAGGGTGATTTTTTCCCACACTGTAAAGAATCTTACTCATTAGGGGAGTAGTCAAAGTCTATACTTGGTTTTGTTGGGACACCAGAGTTAATATACGAGAAAATAGTCCTGTTAAATACACTGAAATACATGAGCCTAAATCTGCAAAGCAGTGAGGTACCACGTGAGGAACTTGGGCCTTACCTATTTATTGCTACAGCTTCAATAAATCTAGATAGACCCTCCATCTTTGAGACAATGCATCTGTCTCCCTGCCGAAACAAAAGCATAGAAAACCAGTAGCACACCCAGCATGTAGCTTGGGTTTTCAGAGCAGTCCCACCATTGTTCTGCTTGCTGGGTTTCTAGCTGTCTGCAGCCCCAAATGGTTGAGTTCACCATGTGGCTGTGTATGGTCTCATTTTTTGGATGGTTTTCATCATGCAAACTGAATGTAAATGCTGGTTTAATTTTCTCTCCTCTCGTTTTCAGAAGAAAGGAAGTTTGGAACAAAATTTAAAAGCTGGTATATAGGCTTTTAACACATATGCTGCAGTTTGTCAGTAGATAAAGGATCTTATTAACTGTTATTCTTACATCCAATATGTTATACATTCCTCTAATTGCTTCTGCATCTGTTTTGCAACCCAGGTGATTGTGCTTGGCTTTCTACCATGTCACAGTGAGTACAAGCGATGGCAAATCTTTACTGTAGTGCTTCTATCTATAAAGTAGGTTGAAATTTGGCTGTGTATTCCCTAGATTATTCAGCTTTTTATTGAAATGGAATAATCACTAGGGCTAAGGAAAACAAAGGTATACGCATGTATGGGAACACAGTATTAGAACTGAAGAGTTGGGTTTGGAGAGGAAAAATCCTACTTAGTACCTGCATCTGAACTTTATTGTTGGCACAAAAATCTTTGCAGTTGATAAATAAAAGCCAGGTAAGTCAGACAACCTCCCTAACCCTGCAGTACTGTGGGTGAGCTTCTTGAGTAATAGAACTCAGCAGGAATTTGCCACTGCCTTCACTGAGGTTAAAGTTTTCACCTCCTATACAGAAATAAATGAGGATGTCAGGTAAAATACAGAAGGGTACTCATCAGGCCAACATGCAGAATATTGTATACCCCAGGATAGCAATTTCAGCTGTCTTCAGAGAACTTTTTTCTTGGCTTTACCATTTAAGAGCCCACTATAGCCCAGAGGTTTTATTCAGGAGAAGCGTGGATCCTCTAAGGCCTATTGCAAAGTTTTAGAAGGAGTCCACTGTTCAAACGCATTCGTTAGCTCATCATTTTAATTACATCAGCAGTAGCGTGGCCTGGAAGTCCTGAAATGCAGTGGCCTTGCAGAGGGATTGCAGTTATCTGCACGCAGACAACAAAAGGCTTATTATGCACAACCTGAAATCCACTTGGAGTTGTGGAACTTGGAAGGTGAACAGGCTTCACTGTGATGTGGGTTTCCTGTCATACCAAACAGCACTGCCAGAATAATGCCATTCCTATAAGTCTTGAACTGTAATTTTTCTCTGTTCTAATTTTTTAATGATGAATGGCTGTACTACAGGTGATGTTGTCTTGAACTTGAGGACTGAAATGGGGATAACACAGAACAGTCTTGAGTGAAAGGCAAGGAGGCAAGAGATACAAAGGGTGGAGGGGACCTGGAAAAGTCCAGCAGGTGGCTGGATGTAAGAAAATAGCACAATGAGGACAAAAGAGAAAGGAAGGCAAAGAATGTGTCCTTTTTTTTTTTTTTCTTCTGTCTCTCCCCCACCTCCCCCCTATTTATGCTCTTAAACTGTTTCTGTCTACTACTGAAAGAGGTAGAACAGTAAAATGCAGACAGACATTTAAAGAAGTGGGGTATTTCAGAGTTTCTTCCTCCAGGGGACACACTCATGAGAAGTAAATTCCAATTTAGCTTAAATCCAGTTAGTTTATCTTTCTGTTGTTGCTTAGGGTTCTTTCAGTTAGACGTGGGGTTTTTACTTCTGTTTGAAGGAAGCCCCTTAGTTTTCTTTGTCCTCTGCGATGGATAACGCAGTAGTTGCAGCAATGCTTTGGAAGTCTGTATTCATTGTTCATTTACGATGATCTTCCATTAATATAGGATATCAGATTATTTACATAAGATAAAAAAAGGGTTTTGTAAAACAATCTTTGGACAAAGGCATGGTGTGTTTTGAATGCATATGATTTTATCAATGCATGACTATACATTCTATATGAACAAGACCTTTCATTCTATGAAGATTTTCTGCTTGCCTGGCAAAGCTCGGAGCAAAGCTGAAATCAAAGCAGCCTTACTTAGTGAAGCAATTTCATTTTACCTGAAACACTGAGGCTTAAATTATAAGCTTCAGGATGACTCAGTAGAAATAATGCATGCATATAAACTACATAATTTTCCTAGTGTATTTTCACAATCAATATAACTGTGTGTTTAAAGTAGGGACCTTAGGTCAATCTTCTAAGCAGTGAACGAATAACATATTTTTTATCAGAGAAAAGCTGCTCTATGCAAATAATATCTGACATGAATATTTAATAGATTGTACAGTAGGAAGTAATTGCCAACTAGTGGGGCATGCTAAAATGAGAAAGAGAAATACTGAAATAACAAATCCGATCAGATTTCACTTACAGCATTTTCTTAACACTGGGTGGTCTGATGGGTCTCGATGGAATATGTGAAGTAAATGTAATAATCTTTGTCCAGGTTCTAGGTAGTAAGTATTCCTGTTAAGTAACTGAACAGGAGGTTAGCTGATACGTACATGCTGATCTGTCATAGATTTCTTGTTTACTGAAATTAATTTGAGTTGTTTTTATTCATCTCAAGACACTTTTCCATACTGTTACCATCACTATTCACTACAGTAACTGAATCCTTACAAGCACAAGCCTAGGGACAGTGCTTAAATTTCTCACAGCTGAAGAGAAACAGTAACTCTTCTCTATTCCCCACACCTTGAATACTCTTTCCACTCTCCCGTGACTCTTTTGTCTTGGGAACCCTGGGGAAAATGGAGAGCCACAAAGCTGAGGAAGGTTTCAGTGTTTTCTTATGGCAAAAGACCTCTTGATGCTTTTGCTCCTTCTGGTTGTATATGAGAATCTCCTATAAAGTTTACAGAGGGAGGTGGTGTCCAGGAGCTATTATATAGTGACTGAGCAGTTGGATCGCTTGATGTCAGAATGTTCTTTAATGTCACCATAAACCTTTCTGGGCTTTGTGGAAACTTGGCCATGAAAGTAGCACATAAAACAGCCTTGACATTCAAGGTGTGCAGCATCTGGACCATGAGCTATATGTAGCTCTGAGAAACAGGACTGCAGATGACAGAGTCTCATTTACCCAACCGCAGAGTTTTATCCACACATTTGTACAGTGAGTGGAAAGCAAAGAATGTATTTTCCTTTGTAACTTCTTCTAGTGAAGAAAGCTCGCGCTAATTTAGAGGTCAGTGGACGTAAAAATTTATGCCATCCTTGTTACACCCTTGGTGCCCATGGGAGCCCCGAATTACGGATGTTATAATGAAGATAATTAGAGTAAGCTCTTATTTTAGCTGAAGGCAAATGACCTGAAATCAAAGGGAGTATGTTCTAGTAACCTTGAAATTGGGGTGAGGATTACAGACTGCCTTCTGGCATAACAAATATCTGAAGTCATTGTTTAAAAAGTAAGGGAAGAAAATCACTGTGGGAGCTGGTGTTCTGTCAGGCTAAGGCTTGCTCTTGGTAGGCACAGTGTGTATTCCCTGAGTCCTGGTTCTGCAAACAGCATTTGTGGTGGTTGTCCTGTGGGCTGGGGTTCATGATCCTGCATAATTCCCTGAAATCGTATCTCAGTCTCTTTCTTGATGGATGGGTGGGAGAGGAACTGACGGGACTGTGACTTTCTATACCTGAAGAACTTTATAGTGAATATTTTTCTTCCCCTTTGACCCGATGTTCCTGTATATCAAACCTTTGCATTCCACGGGCTGTTGTTATGCAAGACCCTTTGTAAATACCTTTCTCTTCCAAGAGTTTAAAACCCAGTAATTACTGAAGCCAATGAGCTATGAGCACAGAGAGCTCTATGTATTAGGGACTGTATCTTGGTTAGCTCTTGAGGAATGAGAGGAGTGTTTGTCTGTATGGGTATTTGCTGCCTTGGCCTTTTACCTGGAGGAATAGTTTTTCTCATGTGAGATATTAGGCAGTTCCTGTCCATTCTTTCCTCTTACATATTATATTTTGCAGCTGTGCCTCAAATGTAGTTGTCTTCGTTTACGCCCTGTGAGATGAAGCCCAGGTGTGCACTGGGTTGACTTTCAAGATGTGGTCATCTCCTTACCGGGAACAAGATTTCAAACGGACCTCCTTTCTGTGCGATGCCCAACGCCCGTCATGTAGCCGTGGCTTGTGATTATTCCTCAGCTGAGCTGGATGCTGATGGGTGAAATCATTTGTGGCATGTTATCAACCACTTCAATTCACTTCTGCTAAATAATGAAATCCAGTAATAAATTGAACAGACAAGCAAAATCTCTTAAACATGCTCTGGGGGGCTCTACCTATTTTCTTTCTGCTCTCATGATACTTCTTTTCTTGCTGTGCGAGCTGCTGCCAATGCCAGCATTTGAAATCAACCAACCAAAGAAACTCAGAAATACTGCAGAGCATCTGAGAAAGAGAATATATGAGGCTGATCACAGTGTTCTTTACTCCATATCTTCTGACGTGCTAATTTAGACCTGGGATTGGGATTCCTATGGGATTGATGCATCGTGAATTCCGAGTGTATGCTGGGACACTGTCAGTCATTTCCAAAATCTGAAATATTGTTGGGCTTTGTCTGCCTCTCTTTATTTTATTATTTTTTTTTCCTTTTTCTATTTTTGTAAGCAAAATTTGATGGAGGTACTGTTTTATTTTGGAGAGTTGAAAATCTTAAAGGAGGCAAGGTTTAGCCCTCGCAGATGAAGGAGAAAATCAGCGTCACATGGGAAGGCATAATCTGTAACGCACCCTGTCACGGCAGGAGCTCTTTGGCACAACATATGGCAACAGAATTACCTTTGTACTACCCAACTGTGGGATATAATTTATCCAGTCCAAGGGACTATGGTGACAGGCAATAGATTTGATAGCACACATGTTCAGCATGCTAAAACGTGAGACTGTCCCCTTTCCTCTGGAACGCAGAGCTTTGTAGCACTGCAGAGTGATTCTGACTATTCCTGGCAAATCCCTGTTTCTCCCCTATGATGTCACTTAGAGAGTGACATCCTGCAATAGTAATAAAAAAGGATGTGGTAATGTAACTGCTGGAGAAGAATGAAAGAAAAATGACAAACTGCAACTTTTACAATGTGCACTGTCAGCTAAAGAATGAAACAATTTTAGGCTTGAACATTAAGGACACAAAAAGTGCTTGGAGATTTATGCGACAACAATAGCTCAGATCATTTTATGGTATCATTGTTTCAAATACCCGAAATTAGAACAGTGTAATACAGTGTTACTTCAATAATTCTGTACATTGGAGAACTGGGACCTTTTTATTTGGAGAGTAAAATACCATCACTGCCAAAGATAAACAGTAGATTTTTATGGTTGGGCTCCTGTGTTTTTAAGATGATATACTTGCCTTTTCATTTCTTGCCTACGCTAGAGTTCTAAATATGCAGACCATATTGACCTTCAGTATGTCTATTGAAACTAGACAGAGAGTGGAACTCTTACATCTTGTCATAGAAACAAAATTCTGAGGTGCAGTTTCTTTGAAAAGTCATATACTGTCCACAAATGTGGCTCAGAAACACTGGGAAGCATCTTTAAAATTTCTCAAAGAGAAGGCTTGAGGTTATAGATCTAGTACAAAATGTCTAATAATGATCAGTCATTTGTCAGCCAAAACAAAAATCTGCTTTCTGCTTTGGCACTAGTCTTCTGCATGAGCTTGGAAGATTTAATTGCAAGGAATTGTACTTGCTGTCCTTCATTCAGCGTAAAGGCCACTGTACTGCCACAATAACCGTGGCTGACTGTTATTATGTAGTCAACCTGATAAGTTTTCTGATACTGGCTGTATTTTTCATGCTTGGGAAGAGCCTTTTGATGAGCTGGCTGTTAGACTCAACATCAGTAAAATTTACTAAGTTAGAAGTCCTGTTGGTGGCCTGTTGAGCCCACTCTGCTTTTAGTGTTAATATGACCCATAACTCCAGTTCAGTTGAGAATGGGAATAAAACGTGGTAACTGGCCAAGTGTGTTGGGGTGGAGAGGAAGAGTGGTGACAGAGGAGCTGCTAAAGCGTTCAGAAAACATCTTTGTGAGCAGGAGGTCCTGGTTTGCTGCAGGCTGCGTCCTGTCTGGTGGTGGGAACAGGAGATGGGTGTTACAGGGGCTGTCAGCAATATTGCCGACTTGTCAATCGGTACCACACTTGATTGTCTAATTGTCTTGATTACCTGAGACTCAGCTTCAGGACAGATAATATTCGGGGAGGTGGGGAAGAGGGAGAGGGAGAGAAAAAGTTGCTCAGAGTTGGAGATGGTATTTCCATGTCTTAGGTCACTAGCAATGCCAGTGCCAAACAGAGGTTGGCAAATAGAAATTCAGAGGGTTTTTAAACTTCTTTTTCTGCAGTGATGTGAGTGGTAGTAGTTCAGTCATGATTCCTTAACTTAAGGTTGAAGCAGAAGGATTTCCAGTGCTCCGTACCCACTCTGGGGGTTTTATTTTCTAATTTCTGTTAGTATTAGATCCATTCATTCTGGTGTAGCCACAGTTAATAGTGAATGATGGTGAAGCAATTATCCTAGAGAACAAGTACTTATGGTTGGTGGGTTATAAGTGGGAATAATGAGGGATGGAGGAGAGCAATTCTGGCAGTGCTCATGGGTGTCAACCTGTTAACAGAATGTAAGGGTTTCAGGACACTTGGGGAACATTTAGGATGCCATCTGGCTGCTTCAAATGGGAAAATAAGAAAAGTGTCTTTACTTCCCAGCAGTTGCTCATTCTGAGTCAGTCTGCATTCAGCCAAACCCACTGGATGGCTGGATTCTGTGTGTTAATAAATAATTTTTCTAAATTAATGTATCCCAGTGTCAAAAGCTTGGCTTCAGGACAGTCTTAACAGTATCTCTGCTCTGACAGTGCTGAGTTACTTAGCATATCTCACACTCAGGTGTTAATGGGATTCATGAACTAAATGTTCATTATTTCCTCCAGACTACATTTGTTAAGTGTATGAAAAATATGTCCCCTGGTGTTTACTGTTACCCTTGCACTTCAGTTGCAGCACCTTCGTAATGTAGAAGTTTCACTGGGATACGAATCCGGCTAGGCAATCCTACCTGCCCTGGGGGATACCTGCTTGCCACCAGACAGGGGCTTGATGCTTTCCTGTTGTATAGACACTCACTGGGCCCAAGAGTAGTGGGAACAACAGTGATGCCACTTGGACTGCAGCGTCTTCTCATTTCCCCGGAGAGCCTCTGAGGTGAGCAAAAGCAGAGATGGGCCATCTCCTAGGAGTAAGGGCGCTTGGGTATCTGGCAGCCCTGTGCCCAAAGAGGTTACCAGATACAGAAGCTGGGTTTTTATAGTCTTGTATTTAGAGCTTGATAGAGGTGGTCCTGATCTCTAGTCTTGGACCCCTCTTTGGTGTTGCTTTTTGTGCAGGTCGTGCTGTGCTAAACACATAGACCTGTAACTCCCTACATGAATATTGTTCTCTGTCTGCTCTCAGTCCTTCTCTCTCTCCTACTTTTACTAAAAGAAGCAGTTTCAACAGAGGGATAGAGAAAGAAATGGTAGAACCTTTCCTGTTTTTTTTTCCTGCAGCGTATGTAGAGTCTTCTTATCAACGTGTCAGTTGTGAGCGTGATCAGAACAACTGAGGAATTTCAGAAAATTCATGGAGGGTTTAACTCTGTACAAAGGTTTGTGGCTTTCACAGTGTTTGGGTTAAAGAGGGCAAAATTTCCAGCAAATTATACTTCCAACACTTGAACCTGAGAATAAGTGTGTGTGTGTTGGCGCATGTGCACGCGGGTGTGGAGTAGAATGTATTTGGTCTTGTTAAAGAACAGTTCAGCATAAAATGCTGAGTTATTCGATAGCCATCGGTTCACATAAAGTTGTATTTAGGGTTAATTTTCCTTTGTAGATTCCTGATTTTTTTCATGCAAATCCATTATTTAAATCAAATGGTCCAATCTCGCCTTCAATCATTGAGGCACGCGAGCAATGTGCAGAGGATATAGACACCATTCTGCACTGTGTGTGACTCAGCTGACCTGAAGGAGCCACTTCAGTTGTACGCCACTGACTCCTGTTCAGTATTTCGGGAGTAGCTGCCGTTGTTTAGCCAGGATCCTGCCTACAGCTGCCTCACGTTTGGCTGCTCTGGATGTTGCGTACGATGAACTCGCATGAGCTTGCCCTATGCAATACGGCGATACCTTTAAAGGCAGCATGGTAATAAAAAATAAGAGAGACCATAAGAATTGAAAGTGTTTGG
>JANHFX010019966.1:5241-16279 GCA_027560015.1 Chloroceryle amazona
GATCCCCGCCTGCCCCAGCGTCTGCTGCATGGCCCAGTTTGGGTGAGTCGTCTTCACCCGTCCCACGGCTGGCTGGTTGGGCACGGTGTTTGGCAGGAGCCCTCCTTGGCTCTGTGTGTGGCCAAACACTTTATCCACTACACACTGGTGAAGCAGGTAGACAGCCTGGCATGCCAGTTTGTTTGAGTTCATTGGGTGCAGTGGGTGGCAGGGCTTTGTTTCAATAAAGATATCAGAAAAAAGGAAGAACATCCTGCGCTTCAGTTCTCCTTTTGAAGGCACCAACAAAAGCCAGCCTTCCCGGATATACCAGCGCCCTAGGTATGCAAGGGAAATAAAGACAGTTGTCAGATCAACACTAGGGAAAAAACAAAGAATGTAATTAGACAAACAGCAATACAGTGAGGTATCCTTCTAAGTTACCAGGCTCTACATCAATTCCAGCCACTAGAAGGCACTATCAATGGCATTGACAGCACCCATGCAGAAGTCGGAATCAGCCCAAAACTCTTAGTACATGAGGAGCAGACTGAAGTTGTTATAAATCTACTATGTTAATTAAGAGGATATTATGATATGCAAGTCTTTTTAAAGAGACCAAAACAAAAATAGGTTTTTAAAATGGTATTCATACCTTTAAATTAACATAAGCCTTCAAAAAAACATACCATGAACTATCTTAAATTGTGTGGTCAATTTTTTGTCATTAGTGGTGAAACAGAAGTCAGACTAAACTTTGAACATTTATTATTTTCTCTCTTTCTTTCTTTTTCTAAGCTTGCATGTGCCAATAAAAATAAAACAAAATAATCCCCAAAAAACAGTTTTACAGGTCATGCAATCATATATGGCCCTCCAGTAGTTAAGATTAAAGAATGCAGATTACTCTAACAAGAATATAGAAAAGGGAATATAAAACAACGATGTCAGGTCTGAATAGGCAGCCTTATCAACCTTCTCTTATAGAACAGTATCCAGTGTAATCTACCAATGAAACAAATTGCAATAAAACAAAAGGCAGAGGAATCTGCGGGGGGGGGAATAAATCCAAAGCATTTGGTATATCTAGCAATAAGGAACAGTAAAAAAATGGTACAAAATGGAGTAATTAAATCCATTACAAAAAAAAACAACTACGGAGTAATTAAAGCAGTGCCTCTAACTAGAAGGATTGCTGTGCTCAGTAGCCACCAACTCATGGGAATTATCATGAAACCTGCCAGTAAGATTATTGATGAAAATTTAAAACCATAATTATGTATTGCCACCTGGCCTGGGAAATAGAGATTCTCTCTACCAGGCAATTTCAGCCAATGTTTTTTGTGCCTTAGCTTCTGTCTGATCTACTAAGTTCTTTTAGATAAATAACACAATTTTGTTCTAATTATGGATTGTGTGTTCCTTAGTATTCTACAGTCACAAAACATAAAGGCAAGTGAATTCCTGCTTAGCTTACTTTAAGGGATCCACTCCTCTTATCTGAATAAGAAATGGAGAAAGGGTAAGGTGCAGCAATCAGTCCAAGTTTAAAAAACAAATGGAAGGACAGTGCCAGCAGCATGGGCCTGGACTGGGAACTGTTCCCTCAGGCTAAGCTGTGATCAGACTCCCTGGCACACAGTCTGAACTGGACCCAGTCTTCAGGATTCCCAGGGACAAATGATCTACAAAATGCTCGTGAAAGGAAGGCAAGCAAACAGAACAGTATGCTAGGTTAAAGAGGCAGTTCTGGCTAATACTGTTTTTACCCTACATATGTCAGGCAGCAAGGAAAACAGGGTCTCTTTTCATAGGGAGCAGTACATCTCAGAGACATGGCCAAATATGAGATACCCAACTCCAAATCTATCCCTTTTTTCTGAATCTATCACATTGTTTTCTCACCTCACCTCTCCTAGTAACAGGATGCAATCCTGACAGTTCTGCAAAAGCTAGCTTGTTTCTGTAAAGCTGACGAAAAGTAGCAAGGTCCAGTTGTCTCTTACTTTTCTGCTGCTCACATCCAATAGTATGTGGTTTAGTCCAGGAAAACAATCATCACAATTCTCTGTCCTAGATAAAGCAAAGACCCTCAGCACTTGTTCTACTACAGGTCTCAGAACACTTGGAGATCATAAAAAAATAAAAGCTCTTTCAAACAATGGACATCTTTGATCTAGCTCTATTGTTTTGGGTAGTTTTTTTTTTTTTTTGCCATGAAGTTATCTTTTTAGTTCTGTCACTCAGGATAACGGATATATCTTTTTAGTTATGCACTACCATGTGCATAGGCACCCTCATACATGCTCATGCTCAGCAGAAGTAGAGCACACATGTGTTAGCTCCCTTTCAGGTAACATCACCAAAAGGGATTCTAAGAAGAATGGGAAAGAGAATTGTAAATTAATCTGCCCATTGACTGAGCAGCTTTGAGAATGATAAACTTTGATAAAGAATCTTTTTTTCTACCTGTCCTACTTTGACTGGGATAGAGTTAATTTTCTTCACAGTACCTGATATGGGGCTATGTTTTGGATTTGTGCCAAAAGCAGCACTGAAAATATAGGGATATTTTAGCTATTGCTGTGTAAACACTGCTATTGCAGAAGTCATCTAGGAATAGTGCTGCAGCTGGAGAGGAGTGTTAAAGTCACTGTGTGTAAATGTCTCTAAGGCCTAACCTCCAGGTACTTGTGAATGTGGTTATAATCCATACATGTGGATTTTTGGGTCTGCCAATGGGATGGGAGAAGACAGTCAGAAAGGTGAAAGTAAGAAAACTTGTGGGTTGAGGTAAAAACAGTTTAACACATAAAGAAAAAGCTATACAAGCAAGCAGGGTAAACCAAGGAATTCATTCGCAACTTCCCACCAGCAGGCAAGTGTTCAACCATCACATGAATAGTTAGGAAGACAAATGCCATCACTCTGAATGTTCCCCCTTCCTTGTTCCCCAGATTTATATGCTGAGCATGACATCATATAGTATGAAATATCCCTTCTGTCAGCTGGTCAAGCTGTCCTGGCTGTGTCCCTTCCCAACTTGTTGTGCAACCCCAGCCTACTCAATAGTGGGGTGATGTGAGAAGCAGAAAAGACCCTGATGCTGAGCAATGTTTAGTAAGGGCACAAGTGAAGCCCCAGGTGACCACTTCATAGTTGCCCAAACAACACATTTCTCACAATATTCCATAAGTAACTTGGAGGGTGCTTGGGGTATAGAGAACACCCAGTCACACAAAAGGTTATATAGAAACCTCTTATCCAGTTAGATGTTACATGACAACGACTTCATATATCTCAGCTATCAAAACAAATACTCTGATTTCTGGCACAGTTCACCCATGGAGATAAAAGAACATTCCTCAAGTGAAGGGTGTGAGCATAAGTCCGCAACGCTTGTAGCTTTACGTAAGAAACAACATAGCGTTGGGCTCCTGACACTCAGAAATCTACGGTTCCCGCAATCAGTAGGGACAAAACTACTACTTACACTCTTCCAAAATTAACATCCATCTCATTCTCACCCAGGACCTCCTTACATTCCCGCTACTAACTTTCTAACTACATGTCATCAGCTCCTCCTATCAGAAATGTCAGGCAATTAAGCTGCTGCTTACTCTTAATTAAAACAAACAATAAAGTGCTTGAACTACTGTTTATATTCCTTCACCATCTATCTATGGAATTTAGGCAGAAGGGGAAAACTAGTCAATGTGAGTTAAGTAAGAGATGAATGTGAGCCTATTTCCAGTTATTTCAGCTTGGCAGAAGAGAAACAGTCACTAGTAAGACCCACCTGGAGTCAAAACTTGAGTCTTCCATCCTTTGAGCAGTTTCTGAACCCGAAGTAGCTGCAATGAGTTTTCTCTTTTATGAATGATGTCTTGGACCCAGTGAGATACCTCAGAAACAGATTTCACAGCCTCTGAAATTACAGCAGCATATTCTGAGGTTAGCACAGATGTGTATGCATTATACCTTACCTATCTTGCTGTGAAAAGATAAGAGGAAATTAAGAAGCAAATGTTTTAAAGCAAGTATCAACAACAGCTATATTCTGTAACTTCCACAGGAGATTGAACTAGATGAGCTCCAGAGGCCTCCCTCTGACCAACACTTCTGCATTTATTTGCCAATGAAACAGAGGGAAGAGTAACTTCCAGGATTTGGAAGCAAACACTGGAAAAATGCCCCACAAGTGGTGTTAACTGGTAGTAAATATGGCATGAAAGACATGAACTATCCTTGAAAATTGAGGCATGTGACCAATAGTGCCATAGAATGGTTTGTATTGGATGGATCCTTTAAAGATTATCTAGTTTCAAGTCCCCAGTCATGGACAGAAACATTTTTCACTAGACCAGGTTGCTCAAAGCCCCATCAATCTTGACCTTGAACACTTCCAGGGAGGGAGCATTGACAATTTCCTTGGGCAACCTGTTCCAGTGTCTTGCCACCCTCATTGTAAAAAATAGAGCTGCCATTTATCCGACCTAACCCCTAGACTACTTTCCCAGACAGTTACTCTACATTTTTATTCTCATTATGTTCTCAGGTACACCTTGATGAAGATGAAGAAGGGAAATCGCAATCCACTAGAACCCCAGTGAAAGGAAGATTTTTTTCCTGTGGAAGTAGACAGAAGATGAGAATCCCAGCATTATTAGCAAGGTGGCTAACACTGATCAAAGTGCAAGCATTTACAGGGGGAATCATACTTGCAAGTTTCTGGTACTCAGCACTGTCTGTGCTGGTGTTCTCCAGCAGGTCTCTGAGGAAATGCTTGTACCTAAGATAGAGTGAGCAGGTTTATTTCACAAAAAGATACCAGGGATAGCAGCATCATCTATTAGTGACAGAATGATGAACAACATTTCACCAGGAGATGGAGTACACACCAAGCAGTTTTTGGTCAAAATTCCTCAATCACATTCATTGTAATTCAAATTTACCCACCAAATTACCACAAGTATTTTATACATTTGCAAGGCTTTGGCATTTCCTGGGTATCTGACAAAAGCAACCCCACAAATTACGTTCATAATATCCTCTTAGCATGTGCCTAAAAACATCTTCAATAACAGACAAATTTCTCTCTGAACGATTTTTTTTTTTTATACCTGAATGGTAGCATTCACACCATGTCTTTCCTGCCCACACAAGATAATACAGGCATTTCTATAAGAACTGGGAGCCAAAATTTTTTTTTTTCCTCTCCAGTTTTAACCAGACAGAATCAGATGTCTGCAAGTGCTTTCTCCCAGTTAAGTCAATCTATTTTCAGTTTGAAATAATGAAGGTATCATCACACTGAATAGATTCAGGAACTGGCAGAAGTCTTATGACCTACAGTGTAGAAAAGTTTTGAAGAAACCTGTGCGTTTTGCTTGAAAATGAGCTGATTAACAAAACAAAATAGACAGTCTGTTAAAAAATCTACCACTTTTCTTAACAGTTGGAAGCCAACAAATACACTGCTATTTTACAGATTTAAAGGAACAATCTAAAGAACTCCAGATAAAAATTTAAGCTTTCTTTTTACTGTCAAGCCAATTAAAAGGTTATGTAAAGCTACCTGAAAGACTGAAAATAACTCATAGTGAGCACATCACGAATTAAAAAATGCTCTCCATCACACATATTTATTTTAGTGTGGATTAGACCATGGTTGAAGAGCCGTTACTTGATCTATAGTAGCAGCAAATGAGTTCCCAGCAAACTCCCAGTGCTCTGTGTTACCCACAATGTGCTCCCTGAGAAAGGGCAGCTCTTGCGTGCATGCAGCACTTGCTCCAGTGCAGTCATTCTGCCTCTTCAAAGGGGAAAGGATGCCTCAAGGAGCAAATGCATCAATCTAGACTGGATCCATCCAGGCTGAGGCAACTGCAGTAGGTACCAAAGCTAAGGCAAGCTTATGGCTCCGATAGCCAGAAAGGGGAGAAAAGTTCCCCTGTGTTCATTAATCTCATGTCTCTCCAAAAGCAATCATCTGCAGGAGAGGACAGCAACCAAGACACCGTTATGTTCCTTTTTTTCCCTGTCATACTAACACCTTGAAGAATCAGAATTGCTTACTTACTCGTGCAGCCTCTGCAGTGGCAAAGGAAGCAGATCCTCTAACTTCCTCCCCTGAAACTGAGGTCGAGTCTCCTGGAGTATCTTAAACCGTCGGAATGACTTATTTTTCCTCAGTTGCTCCTGTGTGCAGCAAAAAAGGCATATAGCTTTGAGACTGGATAAAGAAATGCATGCTCTAGTCTGCAGCAGAGCCTGGAACTCTTAAAACTCTTAGAGTTTAGGACTCCAGCCCTAAATGCAAACATCAACAACTTTTGTGGCCATGGGCAAGAAATTGCCTTTCCTCTCAAGGAAGGTTGACTCAGACAGGAAAACCTGTGCATTTTGCCCACCTGTGTCTATTTGGCACACATTTCAAGACAAAGCAATGCAGCCCCACATTTACATCGCCTCAAGCCAAGTATCCAAAACAGCTTTTTCTCTTGGGAAGTCAAAAGTATGAATATATGCATTGAAACATCCCAGTACATCCTGCATCTGTGAAAAAGCATGGACAAAAACTAAAAGTCGGATGGTTTAAATACCAGATACTGCTGTCAAAGTTTGAAATAATAAAAAAAAAATATATATCCTTCTGAAATTTCTTGGAAAACAGGCTGTATTTGGAGAGGTAAGCGGGAAGGAAAAAATTATCTTCTACCATAGAAACAAGACTGGGAAGGAAAAGCAAATGCCACTGTTAGGATACAGCTAGTGGTAGTGGGAAGGACCAGGAGACTTGATAGTTCTTCAGAAAGAGATCACTGTCTCCTAGTGAACTGTGAACTCTCTGTGCTTGCCAGCCAAGGAGGAGTAAGAATACAGAACCCTGTTTGAGAAATCTATGTTCAGTGTATGCACATACATACACCTGAAATAAGCTTCAAAATGTTGAAGCTCTGATTTTTACCATTCTATTATGGAAGAAAGACTAAGAAAATAGCAGCAGACCAGAATAAGGAAGAAAAGTGATCACTCCGGAAGCATGAGAAAAGGGGAAGGATGTAGCGGTTTCACAGAATGGAGAAAGAGAGGGAAGAAAGAACTTAAAGAATAAGGGAGATATTTACCTTCAATGTTTTATTTGCCTCCTCCAAATTCTCAGCATAGTGTCCATAAAGCTCCAGGTTCTGACAGAAATTTTCCAATCCTGGTCCCAAATCCCCTCTCTCCAGCTGAAGTGACAAAACACTGTGTACAAGGAGCAAAGATAGCTCATGAGGGGTGCATTACTGATGGCATTTTCACATCTCCCTCTGATTTACTCCAATGCTGAGTAAGCTACAGAAGACATCCTTCAAAAATACCACAGAGCAGACTTACAGGCAGACTTACTCAGAGTTCAACTAGGCATCTAGGTTTGTGGATACAGATCAGCAGTCTCCTGGGTATGCCTGCAAGTGCCATGAAGGCTAGCAGTGCTGGAAGCAAATGCCTGTTTTACAAGGTGTTACCTTTATTTTCTGAAATCTTACTTTCTTATCAATATAGGGTCCTCCCCATATAATTACAGGAATCACATCAGCATGTTCACTTACTGGCTGGCAGAATATATGGATTCCAGGGGTCCAAATATGCTTTCCAACACAGCAGGTTTCAGTGTCCCTTTGGCCTTTAAAATTTTCACAAAGAACTAAGTAGAAAAAAAAGAGAGAGAATTTCACAGGTAAAATTCCCCAGTCACTCAAAGGTTATTTGTGGCACATAGCGAAAGCAAGAAGTTGCAGCTTACACATTCTCATACCTCCAAAGCATATTAAATATTGTGAATGCCTACCTAAGATATTTATCATCAAATGTAAGCTTTCTTTGTAACTTTGACCAAACTGCAAACACGTGGAACAGCACTGATAGAGTCTATGTCTGTATTTCTGGACACACCTGTTCTTCACCACTTTGTTCATAATCTGTCTTGTCTATGCCCCTACATTTCATTCATCTCAGGCATCTTAAGGCAAGTTCCCTATACAATCAAAACTTAAGGATTTATGTCTGTGAAAGACCAAAGCCAAGGGGACAAAACCACAAGCTATGGGATATTACAAAGGAGGTAAAAGAAAATCAATAATAAACCACTTTTCAGCCCCAGCAGCTGTCCCATGAAGTCGGAGTGTATCCAGGTCTTGTTCCTGACCCTTCCCCATGACAACACAAATAAGTACATGCTGCCTAAAGGTACCCGTGTAACAGAAGGGGCCAAATACTCACTGTGACCACCAAATCCAGCTGCTCAAAGTATTTGTGTTCAGTTTCAAGAAGCTCTTTGGCTGTTCGGCTGCGCTTTCTCTCCCAGCGAGCCCTCTGCTCCTCCACAGTGTTTGATGCAGCCATAAACATCAGGGCCAAGTCACTCATGGCAGGCTCAGGGCTGATCTACAGAAAGTGACCAATCCTGAAGAGCTAAGAGAGAAGAATACACAACAACAGAGTAACCTAAACTGCAAGGTAGGATTCTGAGCTACAAACTCCACGCTTTACTATGAAAGAATGTAAGTCAATTGCCAGCAACCATTGTTGTTTCCTTCTGCATTTCTACCCGTGGGTACAGGAGCCCTGCAACAATCAGAGGAAGGAGCGTTAGAAAGACCAGGCTGTGAAAGCAAAACCAGTGCATTACAACACAGACTGTTTGGGGGTGGAAGGGACCTCGAAAGATCATGTAGTCCAAAACCCCTGACAGAGCAGGATCACCTAGATTAGGTCACACAGGAATGCATCCCTAACCCAGTCATCATCAACTGGGGAAAACTCCTCCTTTATCCTGACTCCTCCTGAGGACAGCCTCTAGCAGCATAGACAAAGAAAGCATTCACTAACTCCACCTTCTTTGTATCCTCTGTCACCAGGACACCCACCTCTTTCACCGGTGGGCCTACAATTGCCTCTAGTGTCAGTTTTAACTGAAATGTATTTGAAGAAGCTCTTTCTGCTGTCCTTGACCTCTCCTGCAAGGTTTAAATGCAAAGTGGCCTTAGCTTTCCTAGTTGACTCCCTGCATCCTCTGACAACATTTATAATCTGTAGACTCTCTTCTTCCACTTGAGTTTCCCCAGCAGTTCCCTGCTTAACCTTGTGGGTCTCCTGGCTCCCCTTCTTGATTTCCTACCTGTTAGGATGCTCTGATCTTGAGCTTGGAATGAGTGGTCCTTGAATGTTAACCAACTATCTTGAGCCTCTTTACCGTCTAGTACCCTGTCCCATGGGATTTCACCTAGAAATTGCTTGAAAAGGCCGAAGTTGGCCCTGATGAAGTCCAGGGTTGTGATTTTGCTTGGTATTCTGTTCCTGCCATACCAGATCCTAAGCTCCACCATCTCGTGGTCCATGTAGCCTAGGCTGCCCTCCACCTTCGCCTCTTCAACCAGACCCTCCTCAGTGGTGGGTCTAAGATCCATCAGTGTCCCTCTCTTAGTTGTCTCCTCCACCACTTGTATCAAGAAGTTATCATCAGTGCATTGGAGGAACCTCCAGGACTGTGGCTGGCTGGCTGAATAGCCCTACCAGCAATTATCTGGGTAGTTGAAATCCCCTGTGAGAACCAGGGCCTTTAATTGAAAGGCTGGTATCAGCTGTTGAGTCAGGCTCTGGGCAGACTACAGACTTCCCTATGATGAGGGTCAAATCTGCATATTAGGTCCTCTGTTCCCTTTAGTAGCAACCAACAACTAGAACTCTTCTCTTCTTCAATGAGGAGGAGGTTGTTAGATGGCTGGAAGGCCTATCTAACCGTGGTTAAGACCTCAGGTATAGGTTGCCTATCATCCACATCCCCATTAGCCTGGCCATCTTCCAGCAGGGCCTCATATCTATTCCCCAGAGGCACCTGGAGAGGCAAGGAGGTCACTCAATCTTTGCCATGGCCATGAACTTGCCTCCTCTCACCCCTTTCATTTAGGCTTTCTAACAGTATGTTGTTTCAAAGATGAGAGACACTGAGCAACTGCTGTGAAACACACTCTCCATTTATTAACCAGCTTCACTGCTGCTCCTCTCTTCAGCAAGGGTATCATGGTTTTGTTACAGAGAAAACACTCCCCCTTTTTTATCATAGTCTCAGAAAAAAAGAGGCATGTGTTAGCAGAGCACCAGTTAAATATTGGTCTGCCTTTTGGACAAAAGGCAGTGCAGGCTGCTGCACACTTGCCATGGAAAGAAGTCTGCAGTTCCTCTGGAAGCTGAGCTACCTCCACGAAAGTTCTGGGTCCTGCATGGATGAGCTATACTAATACAGGAAGTTGCATCATCATAGAGAAAGAAACTTGTCAAATACACTCTTCAGGAGACATTTCAGATATTTAAATCAATGTCTGAAACAAAAGTTTCACATCAAATGAATACAAAGACAAACATCAGTATGTAGTTGTAAAGCACTCACCAGTAAT
The DNA here is from genome assembly GCA_027560015.1 of Chloroceryle amazona. Taxonomy (NCBI): domain Eukaryota; kingdom Metazoa; phylum Chordata; class Aves; order Coraciiformes; family Cerylidae; genus Chloroceryle; species Chloroceryle amazona. The sequence continues at coordinate 15,663 of JANHFX010019966.1, forward strand.
TGACTAAAATGCTACCCTTTGCAGAAAGCACCTTTAGCTAGGGTAGGTTGAAGTCATCGTTTTCATTTTTTAGCCCAATTCCTTTTTACAAATAATAATAAAATTAGAAAAAAAAGTTACACCATATTTGACCATCTTCTGTTTGCATAAAGCAGTACTAACACTACCGTTATTCCAATATATCACAGAATCACAGAAAGATTTGGATTGGAAACAACCTTAATGGACATCTAGTTCCAACACCCTAGTGGCACCTCCCACTAGACCAGGTTGCTCAAAGCCTCATCCAGCCCAGCCTTGAACACATACAGGGAAGGAGCAGCCAAAACCTCTCTGGGCAACCTGTTACAGTGCCTCACCACACTCAGAGTGCAAAATTCTTCCTTACATCCAATCTAAATTTACCCTCTTTCAGTATGAAACCATTATCTCTTATCCTATCTCTATAATCCCAGAGTCCCTACCTATCGTTAGGCACTGGGAGGCTGCTGTAAGTTCTTCCCAGAGCCTTCTCTTTTCCAGGCTGAACAACCCCAACTCCCTCAGCCTGTCCTCACAGGGGAGGTGCTCCAGCCCTTTGATCATTTCTGTAGCCCTCCTCTGGACCTGCTCCATCA
>JANHFX010019969.1:0-14986 GCA_027560015.1 Chloroceryle amazona
AAAATACAATTGTTGAGTGTAGTCAATATTCTAGTTTTAGGTTGTTAATACTTTACTGAAATCAGTGGAATATAACTCCTGGCCCTCTGACCATTTTCATGGCCCTCCTCCAGACCTGCTCAAGCAGGTCCTCCAACAGGAGGTGAGGGGCTTGCAGGCTTCCCTTCACCAACCCTGCCCCAGTCTGAAGGGTAAGGGACAGAAACTTAAGAGGTGCCTGCAGCCACCTCAAGGAATAGGGGATGTGATGACAGACAGCATGTGGCTCTGATGTTGTTTTGGATTCTTTCAGTCATGTGGGTACTGAAGTAATTAAAGAATAAATTAATCTGGTGTTTTTCTAGTATGAGGGAAGGCAGGTTCATCTTTCCTGGACTACCTGCCACAAGCATCTTTGGTGCCTTCTGGGGTAACTGTCCCATCCTGGAGACAGAGGCAGTAGGTTCAGTTGCTAATTTAGGCTTATTCTGTCCATATCCTTCAGCTAAAAATGTTTGGTTCGTGTAATAAATCAGTGTTATCAACAAGGACACCATTCAGTGTATGACAAGAAGTCAGAAGCTTAAGGGACCATCAGCCAGGAGGCTGGTGTGGCTGGAAAGCTGAAGGGCAATCCCTTGTTCCTGGCTGACACTTGCCTAAACTGCATCTGCCAGATGTCATGTACCAGGTGACAAAATGAACCAGGGAATGAAATAACTGTGCAGTGAGTCTCTGTACGGATCTCTGTTGAAACCAGTATTAGGAGTTAAAGTTGGAATCACCCCTGGTTAAATGTGGGGGAATATACACAGACAGACACCTATACACACATATAAAGATATATAACACTTCTAAAGCACAACAGGATCTGCTTTAACTGGACTAGCTCACTACTTACGGTGTTATAAATGGAGTACGCCGACAGGACGTGGAAGAGAGCCTGTTGCCTGGGGAGAAAGAAGGACATTAAACCACCTGAGAGAGAGGTCTCCAGCTTTGGGTGCCCACTGGCCCATATGCACAGTGAGCAAAGGCTCTGAGAACACCCAGCCAAGCCACGCTTAGGCCTTTTGCAAGGAGCAGAGCTCACAGAACCAGACAGCAGCTTGATGGGCATGTGGGATGGGCCCTCTTCCTTCAGGAAGGAGTCACCAGGGGCCCCGTGGCACAGGGCTGATGCAGCCTGCTTCATCAGCAGGTCTCCTGGAGACATGCTCATATCTACATGAGCAGTGTTCAATGCACTTGCTCTTTAGGTTTGGAGCGGAGGGGGGTTTTTAGTAGACTTGCAACCACACAGACATTGAGTATTATAGAATTACAGAATGGTTTGGGTTGGAAGGGACCTTAAAGATCATCTAGTTCAAATCCCTCTGCCACGGGTTGGGACACCTCCCACTAGATAAGCTTGCTCAAAGCTCCATCAAACCTGGGCTTGAACACATCCAGGGATGGAGCACCTACAACTACCCTGGACAACCTGTGCCAGTGTCTCACCACCCTCAGAGTGAATAACTTAATGCTGAAAGAACTTGTACAGCCTGGGAGAAAGCACTGCCACCATTTTATAATAAAATTCCTTTCTCCCGTCCCTCCTCGCTGAAGGAGTCACCACCACATGGACATGCAGTACAGGCTGTGAGGCTGTGCAGGGCAGATGGGTGTGACTCACCCAAGTGACAAAGTTGCTTTGTTAAACCTCTCTGACCCTGTGTGTTGCAAAGGCCACATCCACCCCATCCCACCCTGCTCCTGACAGACCCACGCCACCACCTCAGCCACCCCAAACCAAGCCCTCTGCAACCCCAACCTTAGCACCTTGGGGGACAAGCGCCGCACGAGGCTGATGCAGGCACCAGTTCAGGAACCGAGGCTGAACATGGTCCAGTGTGGACCTGTCTGAAGAGAGAACCAGCAGCCTGATGCTGGTGGGTTGTACCATGAGCTGACGGTTTGTGGAACAGGCAGAGATGGCTTCGCTCTCCTGGGAGCTGCTCTGAGCCAGAGGGCTGGTGGCCACCCCATCCAGCTCATCCCACGCACACCCACCGGCACTGATGCCCACACGGCCGCGTGACGCCTCCCGAACTCACTTCACTCCATAGCGATCCCGAAACATGATGTGGTTCCGGAAGGTGCGGTTGACATCCAAATCGATCTGCTTGATTTCCGACGAAAGGCTCTTCGCTTGTTCTTTCATTTGCTGTAAGGGAGAAAGGCAGGCAAGAGGAAGGGGTCAGACACCACCTCAGCCCAGAGCTCCCTTCACGCAGCGAGAGGGCTTCCTACAGCAGAGGGGCAGCTGGTGAGCTGCATGGAGCTACCGCAGAGTGACTCGGGGACGCTGCTGTCTCGCAGTGAGCAGTGATCTGTTTGCAGCCCGGAGGTGAATCCCCAGCCCTCCGCCTGTGTTGCTGGCCCAGCGAGAAGGGACAACCCCAGGCTCACACACCACCACAGCAGCAGCTGCCAACTCAGCCTTTGCTCATCTTCCAGTGCAGAAAATGTTTTCAGAATCTAAAACCTTTAGTTAAACTTCACTTGATTTCTTCTGATTTCTTTGCTGTCATAAAGCATTGAGATCTCTGTTGGCGCTTAAGGAACAATACACTTTTAGAACCAACATGCACACATACCCACTGGGTCCCTGAACTTTTCAGAGGCTCACTTATAATAAAGTCCAAACTGTTACCACCGTCTCTATGGAGTGATCTCCAACTACTACTTGCCCTACAGAAGAGAATCATCTTCAGTTTCAGGAGTTTCCACCAGAAAAGCAATTCTGGTGCAAATTATAAGGAACTGGAAAAGTTCAGAACAGAAGCTAAACTCAAAGCCAAGAATCCTCACATTCCCCCAGGCCTGGCTAATCATTTAGGACAGCAGCACACAGAAAAAGGACTGAAGTTCAACATAAAAGAAGGAAATTCAAGCCAAACCTACATCCACCCCAACTGCACCCTCAGAATCCCAAGCTCAAGATGCTCCATGGATGAACCCTGCCACTCAGCCTTGTCCATCCAGGACCAGTATGCTATAGGCCACCATCTCATCTCGCAGCCTTTAGATACCACTGGTGATCGTGCTCTCCTTCTTTATGTCCAGGGTTAACTACATTAATAACATACATTTTGTGATTGTCTTCAGGCAGCCTGAGATCTACCAGCAGGTTAAGGGTAGTGGAGATGAGCAGCAAGCTCAGACTGCCTGAAGCCCAGGGTCAGGACTGATCCTTGCTCATAGACAAGACAGAAAATAGCACATCTGCACAGAAACTTAATCATCTGCTCCAGCAGCTGCCATCCTATCGCTTGTCAGCTTGATGCAAAGTGCCTACAGGCTGCTGTTGAACTCCTGAGGTGGTCACATGGCTCTGGAGGACATCAAAAGGTCATTAGCACCCAGATGTGCCCAGCAGAGCCAACCTCAGGACAGTCACAGCATCTCAGGAATATTAACTCCAGCCTTGAAAGCAGCCATACGAGGAGCAACAGTGCAGGGACTCGTTTGAATTACTGCCTGCACAGGACAAGTGAGGTTAAAAGTGATGGTGGAATGAAGATCCGAAGGACATCCTTCCCCTGCTGTAAATCCTGCACTCTCTGCATCCTACAGCTCCAGCCAGGCAGACTACCTGAGACAAAGATGGCTATTCATATGCACCGGGTCACTTCAGTTCACACTGCCCTGCTAAAGGCCCTCTTGTTTTCCCTGCCAAAACAACACAGAAATCTCCCAAAGACTGTCAAAACCCCTGACTTTGTTTATTTGGGTTTTGGGTGGCTTGGATTTGTTTTTTTTAATCACCGCACCTGAACAGCAGGCAGATTGCACAGCACTATGTCACCTACATGCACCCAGAAGACCTTATTAATTCTGCAGCTGGTAAACAAGAAGCCCGGGATGAGTTATTCTCCTTTTTTCCTGTGTTGAAATAACCTGGGGGCTCCACGGATGCTCTGCTGAGCTCCTGAGCCCTGTGAGCCAGCAGCAGTGCAGGCTGAGAAGCTGGAGGTCCCATCCCAGAGACCTTTTAGAAGGCAGCAGGTAAAAGCCAGGATGCCTCTGCTCTGCCCCATGGCCAGCATATTTCTCCTGCCACCTTCTCAGCTCCCCTCAAGCCCTCTTGGCTGTTGCTATAAAACCCCAGGGAGGCAGAGCATCACACCCACATTGAAATCAAGTGTGGAATATCCCATGGTAGCCTCCAGGCTCCTGAAGCATCAGGAGCAAATGAGCTTCCATGGCCTTGAGGAAGACTCAGAGAGTTGCATGGAGAGGACTTGGAGGACAGATGGGATAAGATAAAGGACTATGCAAGCAACTGGACCAGGCTTTCACTGCATCACTCCAGAGGAAACATGGACACAGGGAGCAAGGTATCCTGCGTGGCTGGAAAAGCAGCTTCTCCACCATCCCGAGTGCAGGGGACATTATCTCTACGGAGGGAGCAGTGGGTATAAAAAAGGGTAAATTGGTGCTGGAAACTCCAGGCACATGCAAAAGCCAGGCTTTTGTGCCATGGTTCATGCCCCACAGAGAACTGGGGAGGCCTCGGGACCAGCCCCTCCAGGACACGAGGCTGGGGCTGAGGCTTAGTCCCTTCTTGAAAGCAAAACCCTTCATCCAGGACCCGCAGCAAGCCTCTTCTGGAGAAAATTGGGGAGAGCTAATTTCTGGCGGCAGGTGGCACCAAAGAAGAGGCAGATTAAGATGAGCTTGTAGGGGGTTTATATCCAGCAAAGCCTATTAGCCCTGAAGCTCCTGTTTATCGCAGACCCCTCTGGAGCACAGATAAACTCCTTGAGACTTTCATTTGTTTGGATGGCACCGCTCTGAGGGAGAGAACACGACAAGAATCTGCGTGCTGGGAGAGCTTCTTATCTCTGCTCACTGCCGGGAGCCTCTGCACGTGACTCCATCCCAGCAGCACCTCGCTATTAACATCTACGCTCGACTAACGATGATGAGCATTAGCATCACCCTGCTTAATAGACAGGGATTATAGAAACACCTGCTGGAGGCAGCGCTCCGCCTCCTGCTGCCCAAACAGAACTGTCTCCACGGCACCCTGATCCTCGCCCGGGTCCGTGATGCGAGCTAAGGCATTAACACAAGTTTGGAAAACAAGTGAATTATCAGCCAAGGGATTCCACATGCAGCCTGTGGAAAGAGGCAGCGTAAAGGAGCTGAGCTGCCTGAAGTAAAAATAACCAAATGCAGCAAGTGCTGTCACTCAGGTTCTTGCTCAATGCATGTGACAGAAATTGCTTATTTTATACCAAGGAATCCAAGCCTGAATCATGCAATGTAAGGCAGACTTTTTCTTCTGTCAGAGAGACAAAAACCACAAAATACCTGATTTTTTAATAGAAAAAAAATGAGTTGGCTTTTTTTTAATAGTGATTTTTAACAGAAACTTGCAAGAGAGTTATAAAAAGGTTGAAGATGTAGATAAAAAAAGCCTCTCCAATCTAAGCTCCTCCAACACTGCCAGTCAACCTCCAGCTGCACATCTAAGCTGTAAGCCAGGACCTTGTGCTCAGAAATCCCCCCTTGAGCTTGCAAGACCTGCCCTCACCCCACCATTAACTGGGTTTCTCGACTAATGACTCATTGTCGGCTGGTTTAAGGCTTCTGACCTTGACGTGCATTTCAAACTGCCCTGAGTGAAAATTTCCAGCGCACGCTGAGGTTTGGGGTACCCCCACCCAGCACCCACCTGTTTTGGGGTACTCCCGGCTACCTGGCATCGTTCCAGGGAGCTCTGGGAACGGCAACTGGTACCTCTGATCAGTGTCCCTTCCCTCTTCCCAGCATCTTTCCCTAAGGATGCAGCAGCACTGACAGCACCTTTGCTTTAGAGGGAAAGCAACTGGGATGTGCTAGAAGGGCCCAGCCTAATCTACATGCACAGAGAAAGTTTACACCCTTCCCTTTTTCAGTCCTTGCTCATTTTAAGCCTTTCCTCCTCAGAGGTCGCAGCAGTTCACAGACAGGATCAGGCCCCACCACCAGCACGTGTCACAAGGCACTCAGCACACCACTGCCCTGCGAGGGAGGATGTGAGGCTGAGTGCCCCCCACCCCTTAAAGCATCCCATAGAATCCCCATTTCCCTCCTGCCCGTGCAGCCACCACAGGTCAGACTTGCCCCAGCTGGTGAAGCCCCACCACACCATCCTCCCCATCACCCGGCTCTCATTGCCTTTGATGGGAAGAGACCGCACCTCATATTTTCCGTTGTTCTCTGTCTTCATCTTCTCAACGTCCAGCAGAAGTGACCAGACCTGGCCTCGCACCTGCAGTGGGATCCCTTTGTACACTCGGCGGCACATCTGTGGAGAGGGAAACACGTGCAAGGTTAGAAGGCACTGCTGGTGGCAGAACAGATTTGCTCCATGGTTTGCTGCTGCAGACCACCAGCCATTGTTGGGCTTAGGGACATGGTTTAGTGGTTTTGATAGGGCTAGGAATAAGGTTGGACTTGATGATCTTGAAGGTCTCTTCCAGATGAAACTATTCTATGATTCTATCAGTGTGGAAACCCCAACCCATCGTTTCCTCTGCCTGTGCCAGCAGGACTGTACACTACAGAAACCTCTTGCAAGATCCTGCCCTTCCCTTTGCCCCGAACAGGAGTTGCTCCCTAAAAAGCACCTCACTACCAGGATATGCCCATGGAAGGCCACCATCCTATTGCACAGCAGCTTGCATTTTAAGTAGGGCATCACTAACTCATCATCTGCACACCCAGGGGAGCCAATCCTGCTCACCAAGGTCACATGAAGAGGCGTTTCTGGAGGACAGCAAACCTTTACACCACGCCAGTCAGCTTCATCCCCACGGCTGAAAGATCAAGGCAAGAGATTCCCATTCCCCAAGAGTCATTAAATCAGGACAAAAGAAGCACAACGCAACAGGAGACACAAAGCAACGGGGGTTAGAAGAGCCACGTCCCCACGGTGGTACTGGTAGGGTGCCCAGGAAAGCCTGGCTCCTGCACCTGGTCATGACTTCACAAAGCAAAAGCTGAGATGGGATCAAGGAACTGGAGTAAGTACCAATTCAGATAAAATCACCAATTCAGAAAATACTATTTCTTTCCAACAGATTAAGAGGGACTGACTGACAGCTGCTGAGATAGAAGATGATGCTCAACTCTGTGGGAAGAAAATACTTTGTTTTGAATTCCCCAAGCTGGTATTGTTGTTCTTCACTGAGTGAACCCTCACTGGCATATAGTAAACGTCTCTAATGATTTTCTCCGCATGAGAGCGTGGCGGGAGCAGGGGAGTTACAAAACATGCTGAGATGGAACTGAACTGAAATGCCTCCCTGTTATTTATCCAAGTGCTTTCCTCCTCCCACCACCTCCAGATGTGAAAGTGATAAAACCTCAGAGCTCTGAGTCACAGGAGGAAAATAAGCAATTTTCCTTTCTCGTGAAGTTTGAAGGAAAACAGGGAAGTTATCATTACATGCGGCATTTCCGCTGGGATGAACTGATGGATAGAAGGCAGCAGGTGATGGCAACTCCACCTCCATGTGAGAAATAAAACCAACCCCCAGGGTCACCATCTTCTGTCTCTCTTAAACCACTCAGCCCTTACAGTTGGGATCAGAGCACATGGACCATGCCCTGTGCAGACTGACAGACACATCAGGAAGAATGGACATCACTGTTTCACAGGTGGAGATGCTGGAGGTGGAAGTGATGGCTCACGGTGCTGTGTAGAAAGGCCATGTCAGCGCCAAAGACAAAACCCACTGCATTTAAAGTTTGCTCTGGCTTTTGCCACATGATCATCTTTCCTCTCTAGGCTTTTAACACACAAAGCTTGTGACATGGAGGCCACCATGCCCAGCTCTCCCCTCCCCTTCTATTTTCTTTCCAGTCAATGGGGTCGGCGTGACTACTGAAGTACAGACCTGAGCTCCATCTTCCTGCATCGGAGATCTCCTCGGAGAGGTACCCAACCAAGTGTTCCAGGCCTTTAATTAGAGGGGTGACACTGAACTTACAAAGGGTTTGGGGGGAGTGGTTGGCTTTTTAAAGCAGAATATACACATTTCAGCTCACTTTCACAGTTTGGACCCCATCACTGTTAGCTTCCCAGCCATGTGCATGGTCCACCAGGAAGATACTGCAGGAACACTGCCTATCTTCTGGCTACGCATAGTGATTTCCCTGTGCAGCCTCTCCATATACCCACCGTACACCTCCAACACAATGTGGCCATGCAAGACACTTGATGGCCCAGACATAGCTGCACATGGTTTTCTTTCCATACGGATAACGGTTGCTCCCAACTCAGCTGCTGTCCCTGCAGCGGGAGCCTTGGCAATGCTGGACAGGATGCCAGCAGGTCTGCAGAGCCTTCAGCAGCAAAGCAGGGGCAAATTTAATCCCAAAGCTGTTGTGTCGTGGGTGGGCATTTACATTTATTAGCAGAGCTGCCTCTTGTGGAGAGAAAAATGCCACCTGCCTTTCCAAAATGGTAAAAACCCAGCAGCAGAACTCACCCAGCAGCTCCCAGGCACAACCCCCTTTCTTTCCCTTGGCATTTGCAGGCAGGAGACCTGACTTGAGCCGACCCGGCCATGACGAACGTCTGCTGGCTCTCCCCAGCGTTAGCAGATTATTGGCTTTTGGGGGGGGTCCGTGTCAATCGACACAGATCCCCGATTCATCCTAAGCCGTTTTGTTGGCACGCGCTGGATTAAGCGCCCTGCACTCCGGTGACCTTAGCGGGGACACGGCCACCCCCGCGCACAAAGCCAGGCTTTGCCTGCAAACCAGACGTCTCTGGCATAAGACATCCCACTCTAAAGGTCCCATCCCACGTGGCCAGTAAATGATGCGGAGGTCATATCCCCTTCCTAGGACTGATATGTCTGCCTGAAATCCACTATTTCAGGGCTACAATGAATAAATGTTCCCGTTATTGCAGCGTGTGCAGCACAGCCTCTTTTTTTAACCTCCTCTACAAAACTGTGCTGCCTGAACTGTGCAGATTGGTACATGGCACCAACCCTTCCCTAACCTTCCTGAGCAGAGCCAGCTTGGGCTTTAAACTTGGATTTAAAATGGCAGCAAAGAGGACACAGACCACCTGGGCCACCCTGAGGCAACAACTGAGCACTTCTTTGCAGGTTTGACCTATCTTAGCTCTGCAAAGCAGCACGGTCCTTGCATGGACTCCTTTATTTTTGTACCTTTTCCCTCGTGGAAGCATGGCCAGGAAAAGGCACCATTTCACCTGTCTAAACCCCATCCAGGTAAGGAAATTGTATCACTTTTTGTTGTTGTTGCCACTGAAATTCAAGCAGATTGCTACGAACTTTGTCTAGAGCAGAGATAAGAGACAGGGGTGATGCGGTGGTGAGCACGGGGAACCCCAGGGCATCACTAAGATAATCCTACTTGTTGCTCATTCTGAAAGGGGCCATGCCAGGCATGATTTTCAGCATAGCTGGACCATCCTGGGCTAGGGCCTATAAAAAACCTTCTTCCTGAGGGGTGTTTCCAACCTTTCCTACAATCTGCAACAGCCACACCAGCCGGGCTCAGCCTGCAGCATGCAGGTAGGGGAAGAGAGAGCAAAACCTCCACTCTCTGGCTTGTGCCAGGAGTCTGAAAAAGCTGCTTTCTCACCTGCTGCTGGGTGGTTACTCTGCGGCCAGCGCCCTGCACAGGTACACAACCTGCCTCCTCCTGCTGCCATCTCACAACACAGAAGCTGAGACAACAACCTAAGCCCCTAAGATGCTGTGAAACACAACAGTCTGCTTGATAAGCCAGGAGTCCTTCAAGCACTCGACATGGTCAGCTGTCTATTAGCTCCAGCACATGAACTGTGACTCAAAAGGTTGGCCCAGCCTGGAAAACAAGGCAGGTTTCTACATCATTCAAGCAGAGCCCAAGTCAGGACAGCCTGCCTGGCATTCCTGCAACAAGTTCCTCTCCCCCCCAGTAAAGCACAGTATATCAAAATAAGCATCAAAGGGGAGGTTCCTGTCTTCAGTAAGAGGTAGGTTTTTTTTCTTCAAAGATGACATTCTAGTCTTTATTAAAATAACACAGAGCTGCTGTCTTGTGATACTTGGGCTTCCATCACATTGGCAGTGGTGAAAACAAACCCGAAGGAAATGTGCAAGGCAGATGTGACAGCCTGAGCACTCAGAGGGGGAACAAACTCAACCCACTCTGCTTTACAGAAATCAGATCAAGGGCTTGTCACGTTTACTCTAGATGGAAAAAAACCACAACCATCTGAAGGGCATGACTGTGATCCCAGCATAAGGTCCTTGAAATGTCACGTCTGAGCTGCATCCAGCCCTGGCAGCAGCAACCTCTGAGCAGTTTCCTGACACAAAAGCATGGGGCTGTACTAGGTGAAGGATACAATATATTTTTTTCTTTTTATTATTATTTTTTTAGCATACTTATTTTGTGCCTCGCAGGGTCTTTGCCCTCCACGCTGCCTGGTTGCTCCGATGCACAGGCGCTTCCTGCCTGCGTTGGTGCAAGGCAGCAGGGGTTAGGCTGGTTGGGACTGAAACCAAAGCTCCTTTTTACTCCCCGGGGTCACCAGACTGCTCCTCCCCTGCCTGGGGCCACGCACTGCTTCCCCGTTTGCTGGGAGCAGGGACAGCCATTTCCAGTCCCCCAGCACAGGGACAATGCTGCATCTGTGCCCAAGAACCATTTACGGGCTGTTATAAATAACATCATTTATTCCATTGCAAGAGCTCTGTGATTGTCTGACCCAAAGACCCTCAAAACGCACTTGCCGGTCTGGCCCCTGACTGCCCAGCAGACCTGAGCAGTGTCGGCTTAACACACTCAACAATTATTGGGATGAATCCCCAGACAGCTGGGGACTGCTCCTGCTCCACACACCTCACCCCCAACCCTGTCTGGACCTCCCAGCTGACCCAGGGAAGCCCAGGCGTGCTAAAAACCACTCATCATTACCCAGCCCAAACACCCCCAGCACCTGAAGGAATTCCCTGTGCTCTACTGAAATTCGGTGTTTTACCCTCAAGGCCACTAACCAATTAGTGCTCACTTCTAATTAGAAAAACCAAAGCCACAGGAGAGCTGCTGCTTCTGCCTGTGGAGCAGCACCAATGAACAGAGTAATTAGAACCACCCTGACATGAACAGAGGGATTCTAAAACCCAATCCCACCTCCACCCCAGCCCGGCTGTAACAAAAAGAAGATTTTGTTGGTTTATTGTTTTGGGGTTTTTTTCAAAAAGGATGAGACCTTGGATGGGCTTTGGCTGGAAGAACCTGACATCGCTCAGGGTGGCCAGGCAAGGGGGACACTCTGCTCAGTGCCCACCATGCAGCTTACGCAGAATCCTCCATTCGATGTCAAGTTCCTCCTAAGGACTCTCATCAGGAGCCAGAACCGACGCAGCCAAACAGGAAAGGTGCAGAGACCATGGCGAGCAGGTGACACTGGGCTGCAGCCCTCTCCTGTGCAGTGCCATAAGCAGAGCAGCTCAGGAGTAAAGCTCCTCTCCTTATCCAGCAGGAGTCCTGTCAGTAGGTTCAGGAGGTTTTTTTTTCTTTCAAGAGGTTTGCAGTAGAATGTGTTACAAATGTTCTTTATTAAAACCAACTCAGTTTTGCAGCAGAGTTTGGTGCAGAGTTTATTAAGAACACCAAAGCCAAGACGCAAAGGTGGTGTCACCATCCTTGATTTCCACAGATGAGTGCACACCATCTACCACCACCTAAAGGGCTTTTCACAGGCACAGTGATGTCCTTAACAAATAGTTCTCCACCCTGGGACAATTAACAGCACCTTTTCCCTGACTGCTAACCCAGCAACTTCAAGGAAAGATTTAAACCATTAAAGACTAGTGGGCAGAATTAGGCAGTATCTCCCAGTGATTTCTGGTTTCTCTATCCACTTCTCAAAAGCCTGACTCACAGGAAGGATGCACCACTCCTGACCCTCTGGATATGCGCTCCTTCTTTTCCTTACCTTGTCAGTGTTCCTGTATTTGCCCCATTTCTTCAGCATCTTTAGCCACTTGTCCACACGTTCGATTTCCTGCTGTTTTTGCTGGTACAAGGGGGGAAAAGACAAGACAAATTTAAGAAAACAAGCCCCAGAAGATACCTCTTGAAAACACAAAACTATATTCTCTTTAGGTTTTAACATCTATTCAAAGACCTCACATCAGGCTTGGGAATAATCCAAGGGTGCTTGCAGGAATTGGTAATTTCAACCTATGGTCATTAAAACAGTGCTGGTAAAAATGAGGAGACACAGGTCTGACGTAGAAAAAGCATTTCCAAAAGAAGTATTCATTCATTGACAACAAAAAATGTCTGCAAGTTCAGCAAGCCTCGAATCCTATCATTGTAGAGCTGGGCAAACACAAGATGCTATTTCGTCCCAGACAGCAGGATGTTAACAGAGGACATGGTCCCAGCTAAAGGGAGATGAGGATGGAGATGACCATCACCTACAACCTCCACTGCTTTCCCCCACATATGCAGTCCCCCTTGTCAAGCTGCAGCTGCTGAGCACTGTGCCAAAGCAGAGGGAAAAGCCCAAACTGTATTAAAAGGTGTGATTTCAGTGTGGCATGGAGGAGAGGAGATGCCTGACCCATAAGGTCCCTGCTGGTCCCTATAAGAAAGACAGGAACAGATGTTTTAGCAGAGCCTGCTACAGGGTGATGGTTTTAAACCAAGAGAGGGAGATTTAGACTGGAGAGAAGGAAGAAATTTTTGATGCTGAGGGTGGTGAGAGCCTGGCCCAGGTCCTCCAGAGATGTGGTTGATGCCCCATCCCTGGAACCATTCCAGGTCATATTGGACAAGGCTCTGAGCAACCTGCTCTAGTCACAGATGTCCCTGCTCAGTGCAGTGGGGTTGGACTAGATGACCTTGAAAGGTCCCTTCCAACCCAAACCATTCCATGGCTCTTTGATTCTGACCCAGCAAAATAAAACTCCATCAGCCAGACATTGTGCAGAGTTCCCTGCTCTGCACGAGCAGCAGTGACCAGCGCCACTGGCTGTCTGCTCTACTCTCTCTTGCACATTTGTTCCCTCAAAAACCATCCCCTCCCCAACTGGTGTGACTAAGACCTGACACCCATGATGACAGAGCGTGCAGCTCTCACCTTCTCCTCCAAGGCAGTGCGGGTCGGCAGCTCCTGCTCGCTGGAAAAGCAAGGGGTCACTGGTTACTCTCTGGGCAAGAAAAGGTGCAGAGGAATGCGGGGTGCTGCAGCTCGGGGACCACCTTGGGCACCTTAAGAGATATGGGTGGAGGACTTCATTCCTTTCCTACAGCTGTCCCTGATGAGGAAGAGGCAGAGGAAGCACCAACCAAAACCCCAGAACCCTAGGAGAGCTGTTGGGGGGTAATCAAGCACTGAACATTGCTGGAAATCCTGGGCATAAAGCTCCTGTTAAGTACACACTTGATCAGCAATTAAAACAGGACAGGGTGGGATTTCTGGACAGCAATTGCATTTATGTGCTTCCTCCTGCACACGAAACATCTACTATTTTAACTTTTTGTTTGGATTTGGAATAAAAATAGTTCTTTTAAGCATTTTCCCCAGGTACAGTGTGTGTGTTAATTCATCTGCACCTCGCTTAGGATGGGGATTTCCTAAGAGAACCAGGAACGATCAGATATCTTGTCTTGTCTCTTCCTGCACCCCCCTGAATCATCAGGTACAAATGGAAGAGCCTCTCCTTCTATGACACACATCAGGCCTCCACAGAGACACAGGGGCACCAGCCTACACCTTCTGATGCCAGGCTGGTGATGGGAAAGCATTTCTGAGCCTTGCCTTGCAGCTGATTCAAAGCATCAGAGCTTTGAGGGAGGAGGCACATTTAGCCTTTCCTTCTGCATTTGGGATTGATCAAGCCAAGCCACAGAGAAGTTTATAGGAAAGCTGCAGGGTGTGCCACGCTTGGTGCAGATGCATGGTCCACACAGACATGTAAGTCAGAGCAGAAAGGAGAAAGCAGGAGGACTTACTGCAGGAATCCAAACCGGTCTGTAACTTTATAGAGGGTGAAATCAGCATCTTCCCACGGGTCAATCTGGGCTCCTTCCTGCCTGCCCTGAAAGCAGAAAGGACACCAGTGAGCTGGCCCCAGCACTGGGAATGCCACAGCATCCTCATGCTGCACCCAGCGCCTGCATCCCACAGCCAGTGCCTGTATCCTCCCCTCCCCGCACACTCAAAGGGATATTGCCAAGAGACCACAACCTGCTCTAAAGGGACAAGTCTACCACAGGCAAGAGAAAAATGCACAAGTTCAGCCTGTCCAGCACCCCTGGTGTAATTCTGCTATGGTCTGGGAAGGGCTGTACATCAGAGAAACCAGTCAGGCACAAGTCACCCCTGTGCGAAGGGAGCACCGAAGCACTCAAAGTCCAGGAGCTTTTGGTATCTGTGCTGAGCACACACAGGATCTGCAAGCAACTCCAGGGACGTGGCGAGAGGGGAGGTGGTGAGAGAGGATGCGCAAGCAGAGCTGGCACGAAGCCTGGTGGCATATGGGTTACTGGGGCGATGCCTGCACGGATGGGATGGTTCTTGTCTGAAGCATTCCTCATGGATTAGACAGCATCAGCCTTAGCCAGCTTATTGGGAAAAAACACGAGGTTGGTACCTTCTCATACTTGGCAACGATCTCCGCTTTTTCCTGGGCTATTAAAGACTCTATATCTTTCTTCATGTCAGAAGCTGTAAGGCAAAAAGACAAAAAAAAAAGCACGGGGGGGAAAGAGGTAAGTAAATGTGTACTCAGCATGGGGAATATTTTAAGGAAGTGCTAATAGAAAAAAGTCTTTGCTCACAACTTTAGCTCCCAGCCCTATCCCATAGCTAAAATTAGGCTGAGGCTGTAAAGCCCTCTACTAAGTGTGCTCGGAGCTCACCCGTACACCATGGGACTGCGAGCTCCCCCCGCGCTGCACGGCGAGCCTCATCTGTACGAACGAC
>JANHFX010019970.1:0-16387 GCA_027560015.1 Chloroceryle amazona
AAAAAAAAATTACGTCCCCGAGCAATACCGGGGGTCGGGGGCGGGGCGACCGTTTACGTCCGACCGCGGCGCGTCGGGGGGGTGGGAGGACCCCGGCGCGGTGGCGGGGGGCTGGGCGGTCTCCCTGCCCGGCGAGGCGAGGCGCTCCGCGGACAGCCGCCACCCGCGGCAACCATCGGCGGCGGGGCGGGCGGGACAGACGCTAGCGTCCGTCCAGCGCCCCCCCGTCCTGGTGGCGCGGGAAGTTGCGCGGCCCGGAGCCCCAAGTAGGGCGAGGCAGGGCGGTGGGGGCGAGGTACCGGGACTCCAGTGCGAATCCAGCGTGCCCACCGGCTGCCCCGGAAGCGCGAGAAGCTTACAGGCGGTGGGGCGCCCCTCTCAGACTGCCACTGCCACCGGCCAGCTCCTCCGCGTCGCCGGCAGGGAAAAGCGGGGGGAAGTACGCGCGAGCTGCGGCCAGAGGAAGTGAAAGGACCCAGCTGGTTTACTTCGGTCCTTGCAAGGGATGCGTAAAGCCCCTGCTCCTCCCTCCGCTTTTCCTTCCGTCTCCCTAACAGCAGCCGATGAAAGAAAGATTGGGCAAGTCTCCGGAATCCTCAGAATTAAAACACGTATGGATACCTTCACTGCAGTAGCAGTAAGACCAGCTCCTCTTGTGAGGTACCCAGAAAATGGCAATAAAAAAAACTTTCTGGACTTTTTGCAGTGTTGGCTGGACTCTGAGCGGCTTGAAAAGAAGTTTCTGATTTGCGTGCAATCTTTATAGCATTCAGCTAGTAATCTTAAATTGTTTACGGTCTAAAATATAAACCACTGCATGTAAGTAATCCAAGATGGCAGGCTACTTCTACACATTTGTGTATTTGGTGTGAGCATGCTATCATTCACCGTTTCCAAAACCTCATAGTGAGATCAGCATACTTTTTTTTACATTGCTGGATCTGTCTGTAGACATATGTGGAGGGCATTGTGTTGCCTTATCTAAGAGAAAGCAGGATTCCCCTGCACCCAAATGCTTATAACAATCTGGTGTTTATCACTTCTGGTTCTATCCGTTTTTTGTTGAGATTTACTGTAATCTCAAACAGTATGTTTCGCACCGTACCTCTCTATATATCCACCTTGATTCCTTAACACCAAAGAGGTTTCTTCCTCTACAGGAGAGGGAAGGTCTTTAAAAGCTCATTTTTCTGAAGAGTGAGTATATGGTCTCAGAACATTAAGGAAGTGCTAACAGTTGTCAACTTCACCTTAAAGCGCTTACACTAGAGTGGGATCTGGGAAGTTATGTATTCTGTATGTTATGTATCTTGCACTTTGTTCGTTAGCAAGTGGTGATTATGCCTAGCAACAGCTGAGACTGCATCAGGATCTACAGTGAGTTCCCCCTATCTCCAAAAGATGCTCACGCACAGTACAGAACCAAATTACAGAACTACATTTTAGAGTTCTATCGTTCGTATGATTTTGTATCAAACAGACATCACATACAGCTCCATGCCTTTAGTAGGGTATTTGAACACTATGAAAAATGTTGCACTGAAATGTCCCCTAGGACAGGGAAGCATCTGGAGTCCATTTCTGGTGGATGTGCAGATACTTGATTTGCTCGGGTTTTATCACCACTGAAAAAATGCACAACAGACAAAGGTTTTACCACTGTTCTAAGGGTTCAGTGCATGTAAAGCAGTAATGAACAGGGCATGATTCTCAAAATATTTGAGGAGTCTTACAAAAAGGAACAAGTCATTTTTAAGGCAGAACTAAAGATGTCAACAAATGCTCAAAACATGATTTTTGATTTTTTATTTCTTTAGAAAATTAAAAAAGCAATTGTGACAAAATAAGTAATTTAAACTCTTCACTAAAGCAGGACTATAATCTATCCTGAAGTGCTTTTGCATGAGTTATGATAACTGGCAGCTCCATACTTCTCACAAAACATACTTTTGATTGTAGTCTTGTTCCAGGAAGCGTTACAGGAAAGATACAGGTGTCTTCACAGCTTAGCGACTGGAAACTGTTTTCACAGTTCTTCTTCTTTTCAGAGGTTCCCTGGCAGGTGTAGGAATGAAGCGCCTGTCTGTACGTCATGGGGATTCCAAGTCTTTGCCACATTAGTACATTTGGAAAAGCTGATCTGCATATTTAGAAACACCAGCACACATTTTCCTCCCAGAACTCAGTAACGTGGGTATTACATCACACCCCATGTCAGAAGTATAACCAGAAATTCTGGTTCTCATCATTCTGTTTTGCCTCAAGTGGTTCTGAAATGAGCTAGCACCACATTGGTAGGAAACTGGTTCACTGGGGAGCATTAGCACTACTGTTCATCACACAGCAGAAATCTTGACTAAACATAAGAAATTTAAACCCATGGTTAAAACCTCACCAATAAACCACCTCTGCAGTGGAGAGGAGTATCAAGAGGTCTTTATGGTGCATGTACTGAAGTGATTACTCTGTCCATGTTTCAAGAAGAGAAAAAAACCCCAACCAGAAGCCCCTGGTTTATTTCACTGACTATATATCAGAAAAAAATACGATTAAAATAATTAGAACAATATGATGTTGTACTTCTTCTGATTAACACAGCTATGTTAATTTGACAGCTTATGCAAATATAGTATCACATCTCATGACATTCAGTGGTGGCTCACATCTAAATCTAACATAAACAGGACAGAACTTGGTAACTGATATGTCAAGTTGGACCTCACACACAGAATGCCCAGAAGCCTCATTACTTCAAGACCACAAGGGCAACAGGGAATCTTCATGAAATACACTTCAGGAGAGAGTAAAAAGTAATACCCTAAAATATCAACAGGAGACAATGTTGAAAAACCGATGCAGAAGGTAAGCTTTTTATCAGAACCAGAAAAAGGTTCATCTGCATTATCCTGACATCCATTAAGGGGAAACTTAGAAATGCTCCTAACTCTAAACAAAACAATTTACTCTCCAAGCATGATTAAGAAAGACTCTGCACATCTTTCCTCTCACTGAACTGGAAAACAGCAAGTCGTTCAACTTCCCCTACACTTCTAGCATAGATGTTGCAGTGCATTCTCCTACCTCACTATGTTTTTCTTATTTTTGTTCACTCAAAAACCAACAGACGAATGCTTCCTCTAGCAGAGCAGCCAGCTCTCTTAGTCATTTCCTCTCAATTATTTGCAGTTCATCCTTTTCTAGAGAGTGCAGATTTCACAGGTGTTGGTGAGAGAATGAAACCACTTCCAGCCTTAATAGACCACTCAGATCACTAACCACATAATGTCCCAGTCCACTACATGCTCTGTTCATTTACTTGCACACTTTTTTTTTCTCCTGATCAAAAAGACTCTGGTCTTCTCTCTGATAAGCTAAAATCCATCTCCTCTAGAAGGAGCCCTCCATGTTGCATTGAGTCAGTCTACCTCTAGAGTTTGCTTTGAAAGAAAAGTAAAATCTGAAGGGATATTTTTTTTTTTTTTAATGATGCTCCTTGATAGTGCCAGTGGTCAGTGATCAGGAAGAGGAAATGATATTCGAGGGAGGTTTATTTATTTGATAAAACATTCTGAGTCTGTTGAAATCAGAGAACAGTGGAAGATGTAGAGAGTTTAAGGAGCAACTTCCAGTACTACAAGCTATGAAATACTTGCTCTGTGTTATGTTTTCTAGTTTATAATTTTAAGTAAATTTTTGTATAATCTAGAGGGTAATGAAGAAATAGTCAAAATATATGATTGCAGAGTTCAAAAACCAACAGCCCCATGGGAAACAAGGTATGGACAAGGCAAGATGGTAGTGACAGAAGTTAGAGGCAGATTCTATCCCAATGTGCAATATGTCTAAAGCCTCATGATCACTTTTAAAATAGTAATTTGGAAAGTGAGACTTATTTGCATGTCTCAATAAAAAAATGTAACAGAACCCCCATGCAGCTGCCACCTATCCTTGAAGAAATATCTGGCTGGGTAACTGCCATCCCTTGCAGTAGCAAGTTCTTAATTCTTGTATTTGCCTGATCCAACCTGGAAGTGGCAGCATGGCTCCCTAGGGTGGAAGGTCCCTCTCCAGAAGGCAACACATGTCACAGAAAGTGCATTTCCCTGCCTAATGCACTGTTATGGGCTTATGCAGAAATCCGAGGATCAGATGTATCTTGACTGAAGTCTGTGTGTTTGTATTTTATGTTACCCCTTTACTGTATTTCACTGGCCAGAAAGGGAGAGTTTGGATTTTGTTTGGTTTGGGTGAGAAATTTTGTGTGATGGACGTGAGCTCCTATTGTCATTTTTTTTTTAAATGATGTGGGTTTGGTTGAAGCTGATTCCAAGAAAAAAAAAAATAGATAACATTTACTTACCAGATGCCAGCAAAAATGCAATGGTTTGAACAAATACTGTAACTACTAATTTACTTAAATCTCTCCAACTGTGAAAATATATTGGCATGAATAAAAATATATAGACATGAAACGCATTGCATTTTTTTTGTTTGAAAAAATTGGCTTCGGTAAAGAGCAATTGAAGTTTGAAAATATGCTCCCGAGAAGAAATGTGTTCATTTCCATAAAACATATTGGTGTGCAAATATACAGCATGTATCAGTTTCGGAGCAATATTATGAATTCAGTGAAATTTTATTCTGTGTTAGTAAGATGAACCAAGTAAAAGGAATTGCATGCTGCAATTACTCCATATAAAATATGTGTGGCATGAAGTCCCATTTATAAAGCAATTATAAATGTGAGATATTTTGTTGGCTCTTGGGAGAGAAAAAAGTCTATAAAACAACACGGTCAATGCAATGCCAATGCAAAGTGAACCAAGGTCAAATCAAACTGGTATAGTTCTTGGTGAAAATACCTAATGTACACTTTGAAATGGTAAAAATAATTGCAAAAGAGAATTACCAGTGGTGAGTGGAAGCAGAATTATCTTATTCATTACCTAACCTCTCATCCATATAATCTGTGGAATGAAGACGCAGAAAAAAAAAAAGGTGCTGGTGATAAAATTCTCCATACACCATAGTTAGGTCCTAACTATGCACCTAAGTGTTTGATAATTAGCAGAAATGTGTGCTTTCCTATGTTTTCTAACCATCAGCTAGGAACCAACTACTTGAAGAAAGGTTAAAGTTACTTACCCCAAACCATAAAATTATAGAGCAATAGAACTTGAATGCATCTCATATCTTTCTTTAATTATGATTTACATACATATACAATTATTACATTTTGCCATAAAAACATATTACTGCATGGAATTAATTAGAGACAAATTGTGTTTTTATTATGCTTGGATGAGTATGTTTACATGCGGTTCATAATACATCTTAGCCAACATCTCTAATATATATTTATTCAGTTATCTATTGTTTTGTTCTGTCTGATGATTTGGAATTTTAATTGCTTTGTGTTTTACCACTTACGCACAGATTATGTGATATGTTGAAAAAAATCCTCTCTTGCACCCAGCCGAGGTGACAAAGAAATATCAAAAATCTCAGTAAGAAGGCAGTTGTTAATTCTGTAGAATATAGTAATTCATTTTACTTTCTTAAGAGCATCTTTGATTACTGACACCAGTACATTTACAATTATTTTCTCACACATTCTGATAATTTAAAAGGAGGCTCTAAACATTTAGATTTAACAATTCATTTTTTTTTTCAGACTAAAGTTTTCACATTAGTGAATCCTTAATTGGAAATGTTTTCAAATACAAGTCAAAGCATTTTAGCTGATCCGAAGTAAACCTCAAAGTATTAAACAAATATATTCTTTTGCCCATACTAAATACTCCTAAAATCTAGTACTCCTATGTTCTAGCACATTCATGGTTAAAAAAAAAAAAAAAAAAGTGTTTTAAGACTTGATAGGGTTTCTCTGTCAAGAGTATTTCTTTTGCTGGCTCTGTGAAAATCAGCCCAAGGCAAAGGCCGCAGGGAAATAAAAAAAAATGCACACGACTGATTTAATGTCATAGCCTTTAAAATTTCTACATGTTCTGTCTCTATCCAACATTCTTCTAAGAGATAGATGATCTAGCAGTGAAATACAGCTATCCAGCCAGACTGGATGCTCTTTCTAGTAATGAGAATGAGATTGCAATTTTGTCAAATGGTGTAATGTTAGACATCACAATTAGGAGAAGAAAGAGTAGGCTCTGCTTGCGTCTAAACAGTTCTGATGCTGTGATTGTTCATACTGAAGACATATTTGTGTCATAGCGCACACACCAAAATTCTCTTTAACAAGAAACCAATGAATGTGACAAATTGTGTGCTCAAGGTTTTGCCCTAACATCCAGTCATGATGGCGAGAACATTAATAAGCCTTAATGGTTGTAACCAGCCTCACCTGAAGTCTCCACTCACACCCATGGGCTCAGAAGCTTTATTTAGGCTGAGCTGTGTTAGAAAAGTGCAGGTCTCTAGCTTAGTCCTGTCGTTATCTGGTGATGGACTACTTTGATACAGATTTCAATCAATGGCTTGCTCTTAGTGGGTCTCATCTTATGGTCCTGCCTAGTGATCCTTGATCCTAACATTGACCTGGAGATTAACTTCATAATGTGATCTCTGACCTGCTTTATTATCATAATATTGCCTTATGATCTGGGCTCTTGGCTGGTCTTTGCTATAACCTCTGGGCATGTTCTTGACTGAGTACTGTGGGACTGGCCTTTAGCTGATGGTCTCTGTCTTGACTGTCTGGGCATCCCTGTGTTCCTGGCTTGCCTTTTCTTGGGGGGCAGCCCCACTCTTGTTGTTCCCTAGCAAATGTGGTCTGAGAGAACACAGTACCCAAGAAGTGGGAAATCGATCCGGGTCCTTGGTTTCAGAGATTTATATTGTCTTCTTTTTTTTTTCTGTTGAAACTGGGCAGAATTGAAAAGATGTCCCCTTGCCCAAAATAAAAGGAGGAAAAATAGATTAGACAAATGTTTTGGGGAGACTAACTCTAGGAAAAGCACAGGTGTGATGAAAGCTCAGGGCAAAAATAGGACGAGATGTTGAATGGATGATAAAGGCTGCGCTAATGCTGAGGCTGAAATCTGGGGAGAAGATAAATTGTTGGAAAGGAAAAGCAAAGTAATGGAAACAGGTTGTTGAGACCCTGGGAGGAAAGGAGTGTGTCATCATCCAGGCAAGGAGTCTGGGACCAGCAGAAAATGATTTGGGAAATAAAAAGCATAGGATAAATCTGAAAACAGAATAGAGCTTTGAAGAGAAACTGAGAATCCTTGAACACAGAAGCTGAACCAAATTGCTACAGGATAGGGAACATGAGACGAGATTACAAAAGAGTTAACAAAGGGAAACTGTATGGTGATGAAGAACCAGAAAAGAACCTGTCAATAGAAAATGATGAAAACAGGAAAAAAAAAAAAAAAAAAAAAAGGGTGGGGGAAGGCATAAAGCATGGAAAAAGAAAATCAAGGCTTAAGTAGTACAAGTGATGAAGCACAAGCTGACAAGCCAGAAGAATGAAAAGGGGAATGAGAAAAATAGGAACTGGTGGATGAGACACCACTAGGAAAGTTACAAACCTTCAGGTTTTAAGACAAAAAGAAGAAATGCGTCTATCTAAATTGTTTCATAGGGCCTGAATCTCAATGTATTTCATGTTCATAATGCATCTGCTTTTTGTAAATATCTGAGATTCATGGTAAAGTGTGTATGAGGTTACTCTCTCCTCTAGGCAACAGAATTTACAGAATTTACTGTATAATTCCTTAGCTCAATTGAAAACATTTGAGGTGGATTTAAAAACCCCAAGCCTTTTGGAGTTCTGTGTGGATATCAATGTTCTATCTCTTTTTTTTTTTTTTTTTTTTTTTTTTTTTTTTTTTTCCCCTCCCTCACTTTCATAATATTTAGGGAAATACATGCATGTACTCTGTGTAAGGATATTACAGCTGGGAGATGTTCATAATGAAAGAAATGAACTAGTTGATTACAGACTCATTATTGTTCTTTTATATTTTCCTATGGTGAACTACAACTACGCAATAGCCCTTCCTTCTGTCTTCTTCTGTGCTTGTCCATCTGTCGTCCTGCTCCACCCCTCCTCCACATAACACAGAGCCTTGGTCTCATTCAGCCCAAGGAGTAGCTCTAGGAATGATTCATGGTTTTGTGGAGAAGGAATACACTGATAAATAGAATCTCTAATTCATTATCTGGAGAAAAAAAAAACAAAACAGACAAACCAAAACACTTCTTTTTCATTATCAATATGGCAGAGGTTTGAAAGAAAAGGAAAAGACAGTCTTAGAGTTATTGAATGATGCCTTTGAGAATTGGATTATGTTTCACTATGCCACAGAGTTCCGCTGTGGTGTTAGGTAAGTCACTTAAACCAAATGTTTTTACAGTGATAATAAATTGATATTAATGTTTATATTCTCAATTTTCCACTTCATACCAAAAAGTCCTATCTGCAGAACTGTGAAGTACTGCAGATATCCTAAAGCCAGTGTGAACTGGACTAGGAACACGCCGAGCTGTGTAATGAAAATTGGCAATTTGGAATTAGTGGTTACCTTTGACATTAATCTTAACTAAATACTTCATTATAATGTATATGCAGAACAAGGACAAATTAAAGTTGCACTTTTGAATCCTGGCATTTCTTAAGTCTTTGATTTTTCAATTTTAGTGATGTTAATATGGCTTTCTATATCTATTCGGTCATTTATTATTCAGTTATTTGTTTTTCTTTCTTTTTGTATTAGCTTATTAGCTTTGATTGAGTTACTCTTTTGAACTATTTGCCTGACATTTTTAAATCTCTTATATCTCAGAAGTGTAATCATCACACATGAAGTCAGTAAAAGTTTCAAGATTTATTTTTTTTTCCCCTGAAGAGCATAAATCTCTTGTGTTAAGCTAATAAATCACAAACACACAGAGACATTACTATTACCAAGATAAATAACGACTTACACTGCTACTTGTTACTGGCCCGAAATATGGAACTGACCTCACCTGTCTTTGGAAGAAAAAATACTGGAAGTGTGTTTGGAAAGAAATAAGGCTGAAGGAATTATGCAAAATACAGCAACTTGTCAGTCTCTGTTGAACTCAACTTGTTTCAGAGTAGATGAGAGATGTCTGTAGTTATAACTGCTACATTATTTTGCAGGTAAAACTTCTAATTGTTTTTAAGCAGAACATGGATATTTGTGATCATATTGAAATATATGTGAATCTCACAAATCTATGAAATACAAACATGTATAAGTTTGCTAAATTTATGAAGTCTACCAGAGGTGAAATTCTGGTTCTAGACCTGCAGTATAACAAGCGTTGTTAATGTGTTAATTAATGAACAAGCAAAGAAGTGAACATGGCATATTTTCTAATGCTTTTTTGCTACATAATGATGCAGTTAAGTGCTTCATTTTATCACTTGCCATTGTGATACAGCACAACCCAGTCAGATGGTTTGCTGCTACATGGAAAATAGAATTAAGAATAAAAGAAAATATATGTTGCAGTATCTGCAGCCATTAGGAAATGCATTATTTGTTTTCCCACAGAAAAATTATAATGTAAGACATTTAATGGGTTAGCATCCGTAATTCAAATTTCTATTGCAGTGAGATACAAGAGTTATAAAGGAAAATATTTGTGACAGAGGAGTACGAGAAAATATATAAAGGTTTCAAGGTACTTGTACTTGTTAAAGCAAATCTAATTTCTTTGATAATCACAAAAGTGGTTTGTGGCAAGTGCATTTGGTTGCCATTAATGCTTCAGTTGTTAGATGATGGTACTATCAGCACTTTTAAATAGTGACATAAAGCCCAAGATTTTTGCTTCCTTACAGGTTTAAGTTATTTCCCAATTTTTTTATAATATCAGCACTCTGTCGTAGCCTATTGTCAGTCATTTTATAAGTGACAGACAATAAGAGTGAAATGAGTTAGACTGAAAATCAGCCCTTGCTAGAGGCTGTGTATGAAAATAGTCTTAAGAAGGGACACATACAAAATGTCTTTTTTCTTCTCTTCCCCCTTCCCCCAATCCCACGTTTCAGTTTTCTGAAATATTTCACTTATAACAAAGATTATTCTTCCTGAATTAATTGGATTAACTATGTCTCAATTTTTAAGATCAGAAAGATTTTTATAGTAGCAAACTATGGAAAATTGTTAATCAACTATAGCATGTGTATACCCTTAGTTTTTCATGTGAAAGTATAAAGACTGAAACTAACAAATGATATCTGAGCAGCGGGCTATCCACTGGAGGATGATTTCTTGCCTACAGCAGAACTCAATTTGATTTGCTTCTGTATTTATAGCTTTTGCATTTTACAGAGGGCAAAACAGGTTAATTAAATAATTACAATATTTCACTTTACCAGTGTACAATAGCTATTTATTATATAAAAGTTGAAGAGGAAAAATAAGAAACATTATTTATGTTCAGTTCATGCGTTATGTTCAGGCACCATCTGCATGAGGAAGATGGAAGGTAAGAATGGATACTTTTCCAATATTAGTACTCCGAAGTATGTCTTGATACATGAAAATGCTTCATCATCAAAACTAATTATCATTAGAACATACTGAACTATTTTCCTATCTTTCTCAAAAAAAAAAAAAATCATTTTAATTTCAGATATTTAAAGAAGATTAAATTTACAGATTAGGAATTCTCTTTGTTTTTCATAACTGTTTCACACAGAACTTTTCCAAGAGCGATGAGAGACTGTAAATGGGCACCAGGTATTCTAAATGATTCAATAGAACCTGGGAAGATGTGATTCATTCCTTTTGTGCCTTCTACATACAAGCATACGCTTGATTTTTTTAACTGTGTGTTTAGATGAGAATTTGAAGTTTACAATAGATGGAGTATATGTTGCTATTGTCTCTTCATTTATATAAAACATTATGTACTTTTCTTATGTCTTGTTCTGGTGTAGTTGAGTGTATTCCAGTACTGCTGAAGAAATGTTAGAGCTTCTTGATTGTTCAAGTACTTGATTTCAGTCCCTTCACCTTGAAGTAGATTTCTAATGCAGAATCAACTTCAAGAGTGATCTTCCCTTAGCAATGAGTCTGATCTGTAATTGTGATGTGGTTTGTGCATGTATGTTTGCAGAAGGGAGTGGATGGGGTATTACTTGTGGAACATATTAGTACAAACGCAGAATTCAGTTTCTTGAAATTCAAATGTATTAATGTTTTGTGTCTTTAACAGTTTTTGTCATGTCATACAAGAGTGATATAATCCTTCCACAGGTTTTGTAGAAACAGAAAATACTGAGTTATTTGTGTGACCCTCAGAAAACCATTACTGTTCTTTTCCAAACCTCTTAATCATTCTAACATTTGATTGCTAAGCTGAGGGTATTGACTGCATATTCATACTTCAAAAAGACGACTATATTCCTTTTCATTAAGACATCTGTCACTGAAGGTACTTCTATACTGTAAGGGGAACAAATGTCTAGATACATCTAGAACTATCTACATAAATATTAAGTGCCATAATTTTTTAAGTTTCAGAACACATCATTAGGTTAAAAATCTTCATGGATTTGCAATGTAAAATCATTTTCATAGAATGATAGTGGGTTGTATTTGAACAAAGGATGCAGATAACGAGGTATATAAACATAGCCAAGTTGATGAATTTAAGAGCCTTTTTACCAAACCCATTAAGACCATTCCTCTGCTTAAACCTATGTAGGCACTTCACTACTTTTCTAAATTCTGACTGTATGGAAACTTTAAGGTGTGTTTACATTGGTGTGTTTTATTTTTGATCCTTTGTGCTGTTAGAGTGAATCTCCAGATCTTCCACACTTCCTGTGCTTTGCATGCCATCATGGAGTGGTCTTGGGAGTGTACAATGTGGATTTCTTTGGTATGACATTAAATCATAATCTAAGCTTGGCAATACTGTTTATACACTTCAGTACCTCATGAACAATATACAAATACACAAAACTGGGCTACAATTAGTTTAAGGAAACTCTCCCTACCCATATGGTTAGAATGTTTGCAGAATGAACAGTTTGTTGTGTGGAGCCATTCTTATTGTGTCCTGTAGCATATAGGTATCCTTACTTATCCCTACTTTTTTGTGAAGGAAATGATTGATATGGAAAATGTATTTCTGGTTTTAATTGTTTAGCATTTGCATTCTTAGGTGCATAAGGCATCTACTAACGCTCATTGTTTCAACATCGGACTGTACATTTCAGTCTTTTGACTATTGTTTTGACAGACTAGGTATTTCTCAATGTTGTTTTAAGAAGAACTTCCCCTTCTGAGTGATGTCTGTGTGACCTTTTGTTACAGAAGAGTGTTGATAAAGTATTCTGAATATCTCAGTTGTATAATACAACTGACATTTAGTATCTGTCCCACTTGAAAAAGGCTTAGCATTACATGGTCAGCGATTCACAGGTGCATCATTTGCCTTCCACATGACTTCACTTAAGTTCATGCTAAAATAATCCAAAATTTCTCTGTAATTGCTGAGCTCTTCTTTTAGTATGAATTTGTCCACCAAAAGCTGTCACTTGGATTTTACAACTTCTCTCCCATCTGTTGATAGTTTTGAGTATTTAATTGCTTTTTCCTATGATATTGCTCTTTTATATTTATTGAGAATTTCTCTGCTTTCCATTTGATTGAGCTCAGCATGTGGAGAGAATGTGTTGTGTTCAAATTCTGATACTGCAAATGCTGCGTAGGCAGACCTTTGGTAGTCTAAAAATCCATGTCAGGAAACCAATCTTTATAGTGCTCAATAACAAAAGTTGGAAAAAGTTGCTAATTTTGGTATAGATACTTTTTCCCCAAAATTAGAATAATAAACTGTAGCAAATTATGCCTTTTTAAATCAAGTATGCAGTGTTTCCAATTTTAGGGGTCCTTTGATTATGAAGTAGGTTCCTCAAATAGCAAGTGTTGCCTAAAAATCAGGGCCAGTGTCATGGTGTGGCACATGTCAGAAAGAAGAATATTCAAATAAAAACCATCTGGTTTGTTACCACACATAGCTGATACTTGAAATTCAAGAAAACTTTCAAGAATTCAGCATAGCAACCTAAAATGTAAACAAGCAGACAAGGAACAGTTTTTATTTCCTGATGTTTTAGACTGACCAAAAAGGATGTGAAATGACAATCTAGAGCTCTGCATGTTTCATGCTTTAAGGAGAAGAAAAAAAAAAAAAAAAAAAAGGTTTTTATTGATCTGAAATTAGTGAGAATATTTCTAATCTGGCAGTAGTGATGGACGTAGTGGAAGAACAGTCATTAGCACTCACAGAACGAATTGCTATTAGGAATGACTCATAAAACTTGAAGTTTTAACTGCTTAGATGTATACATATGAAGGAAAAAAAAAAAAGAGAGAAGGTAGAATGGTACTTAAAAATTTCAATGAACATACCGGGCTTCTGGTATGAAGGTTACGTAGTCGAGAATATTTCTGTGTAGCAGTGTGAATGGCTTGGTATCTATATGGAAATATTAATGGAAGATCAGAAAATTCATGGAAATCCCATGTTCTCATGCCATTCAGGTCCACCAAGATAACTAGCTCAAATAAATTCAGAGTTTCTCTTCTTGCTTTTTAGTTTGTTTGGTTGTTTGTTTTTTTCCTAAGACCTAATTTCTCTCACTTATTTGAATGGAAAACACTTTTGATAGTCTGCACGCCACTGGTTTCCTTCACAAGTTCTTAGTTCTTGTAAACTGGACATGGGCTGTACAAAATATCCAAACACAATTTTGTGATGGTATTGCACAGGAAATTATCCTGCTTTATATATGATGAAATCATTTATGCAGTTCATAATTCAGTATGTTTTTTCACACATTGAATATAATTTTAAAAGGTTTAAAACTTCATGCCCTCCTTCCTGAGAACTTCTGCTTGTTCGGTGTTGAGGAACCTATTACTGTAGAGTGTATAACAGCTTGTCTTTTTCCCTTTCTTTTCATGGCCCTGGGCTTGTTGTCTTACACTTCTTTACACAGAACAGCGTAAGTCACTACTGCTATTTTTTCCATCACTTTCTGAATGTTATTGTCTTTTTTCATGTTGATAGACCCTTCTTCAGCCTGTGTTCTGTTATCAACATGTTTTAGCAACTTATCTCTCATACCAATTGAACAAAATAGTTTGCAATGCTCTTGTGGTACCCCTTTATTAACCTCTTTCCAACTCCAACTGTTTTCTCAATACGTATTCATTTAGTTGCTTTATATTATTAACTATATGACCTCTTGAAGCTAACAAAATCGAATACCATGTTTTATATTTGAGGAAAATGTACTCAAACTGAAACTGCTGAAATATTCTACTTTTTCTTTCTATCCATATGTGCACTCAGTAAAAAAGTTTTTTTTGTATTTCATGCTTATTAATCTTATGATAAGAATGAATATAATAACAGTAAAACTAGCATCATAATAGTTCTCTTCCTAATGATTGAAGGCCTTGGAGAAATGCTGAGGATGCTTTACTGATGTCTTTTAGAAAGTCAATTGTCCCAGTGTCCTTTTCTTATCTCCTCAGCATGATGCAAGAACTCCTGGATAGTTCAGTTTCAAAGGTGCTAAATGAGTAAAAGATGTAGCATATGTACCAATGTAAATGTTTTAATGGTCCCATTAACTCCTCTGGCCTTTACATGAATTGTTCCACTGAAGTGGAGTTACGTCCCTTCACTGTTCCATGTGAGTGGATATCCTCATCCATGTGGGATAATATGATAGAGTAGAAGCCATGCACTTCTATTCTTCAGCTGAAACTTGATATGTCTGCTTTATTATTCAGCTTCTGAATAACAGTAAACAAAATATGAGATATTTGCTAATATATGAGGTAATAACAAAATATGAGGTATTTGCTGTTCAGAAACAGTGTACAGAAACAGTAGGTTTACATTTTTTATTTGTTTTGAATCTTGCTATCTATTCACAGAAAAGTAAAACGCTACAGGTGCGTTCTATCTGTGGACTGGTTTTACATATTGATGTGTTAAGCTCTTCACAGTCAGCAGCCAATATGTAAACTTAGTGTGCATGGAGGCTTTAGCTACCTGCTCTATGCCATCAGTGTTTGGACTGGTTGTACAGAGAATCTGACATAAATATTTATGGTGCCTCTCAGTCAACCAACACTTCTCATTTAGGAAAATAAATTACTGTAACAGTAAGACCATACTTTTAACTCCTTGAAACAAAGTTCTGCCAAGTGGTAGTAGATTGATAAAATAATAACTTTTGATTTAATTAATTAATTTCCTACTTACTCAACTAGTGATACCAAACCACCAAGAGAAATGAGAGGGAAAAATTACATTTAAAACCTTATCAAATCACAGAAGTAAGATTACTTCATCATTCAATCACCTTGCTTAGCTTTAGGGAAATAAATTGAAATGAGAAGATTAGTTGTTTCAACTTCTTGCAGATTACATTTTGCACAAGTGTCACAAGCTGCTGTTTAATACTACTTAGTACTTTAGTATGGCTTGACTCAAATGGCATTTTTCATTATCTAGGGGAAAAAAAAGCAGGAAAAGCTGAAAGAAAAGTAGGTATATAAGGTTTCTCTTTATAAACAATTTGAATTAATTTTGTTTTCCACAGAAATAAAGATTATTCATAGTTCTGTGTTCCAAATTAGAGCAATTTATGATCATTCTTTCTCAATTTCATTACATACCTTGAAAAGGATTCCAGTATCCAGATGTCCAGAGAGTAAGAAAGCAAAGCCAGTCTAGCACTTGTTTGGGTTTTTCAAGACTGCATAGTCTATAAAAGATTAGATCTGAAGACCATCCAGAAACTTGTCTCGTTACAGAATATGGTTCCTGACTTGTTATGGCTTAGAGGAGATCCGTGCCTTCTAAACCATGTACTGCTTTTTACTTGATTTTGTTATACAAAGCCCTACTGAGACCTGCAAGTCTTCACTTTTCCTCCCTGTTTTTGCTGTCACACAGTTTTAGCTTGTTCATATGAGAGCTGGAAACTGCATAGAAGGGTTCTAAGATGGAACTGAAGTTCCTTAGCAGCATCTGACAGAATCACCTTCCACAGTTTTGAGTCACCCTCTGGGCAGCAATACTGAAAAAGTCCTCAGATAGCTTGAGAATAGGTTTGAAACAGGCAGTAGATTTAGAAATTCTGTAATATGGAGATACAGTATTGGTTACAGTATAATATGCTTCTCATATTTAGCAAATAATGCTGAAATCTGTTTGGAAACGTCTTAGCTATTTACAGACTGAAACTGTCAGCTGGATTTATTAGAATTCTCCTCGCCGAGGAGATCAGCTCCAACGCAGGTCAGTCCGTGCTGGGGAAGGAGTCTGGGCGAAAAGGGCCGGCAAGGGG
>JANHFX010019971.1:0-14542 GCA_027560015.1 Chloroceryle amazona
TCGCTCTCCTCTGGCCCCGCTCCAGCACCTCCAGATCCTTCTGGAAGTGAGGGGCCCAGAGCTGCACCCAGTACTGGGGGTGAGGCCTCAGCAGTGCCCAGTACAGGGGCAGAATGACACCCCTAGACCTGCTGGCCACACTATTCCTGATCCAAGCCAGGATGCCATTGGCCTTCTTGCCCCCCTGGGCACACTGCTGGCTCATGTCCAGCTGTCAATCAACCAGTGCTCCCAGTCCCTCTCTGCCAGGCCGCTCTCCAGCCACTCATCCCCAGTCTGGAACACTGCAGGGGTTACTGTGGCCAAAGTGCAGGACCCTGCACTTGGTCTTGTTGACCCTCATATTATTGTCCTCAGCCCATCCACTCAGCCTGTCCAGGTCCCTCTGCAGCATCTCCCAACCCTCCAGCAGACTTCTCAGACAGAGTGAATGTGGTATTAATGGGAAGGAGGCAGGAGCAATAGACAGAGCAAAATGCCAAAATGACTTGAAAACCTAAGGGGAGGGAAGCCAGCAACAGAAATTCCCATCTGTTAAACACAATCCATGGCCTGTTGGTATCAATCACTGCCGAGCTCTGTGCGCTGACTGACGATTCCCGCCTGTCTGAAGCCAAGATAAATGGGAGCAAGCGGGGCCAGGCTCAGCCGCTCCACCGGCAGGCAAAGGAGGGCTCCTCCAGGCTGGGGGAAGCGAACCACGGCTGCTTCGAGATGGCTCCTGAGATTGAGACATCATTTATTAGATAGATTCTTAATTAATTGTTTGAGGATAATAATGGCAATTGCTGGAAAGAGGCTATTTGTCAAAGCCAGTCCTCTTGTGCGGGAACGTACCCATTTCAGGGAAAGCTCCAACCTGAGCGTTTCCTGAGGGCTGGGAAGGACTTTGATCCAGGCTCCCTAACAGCCCCATCCTGCCACTTTCCCCAGGAGTTGTTGTGGTCCAAGCTGAAAACCTCTTATTTGCATGAGGGCTCCCACAGCCAGAGCACAGAGCATATCCCAGAAGAAGACATCGAAACCTAACTTGTTAGTAATGTGTCATTTTGTACTAAAAAATACATTTTTACCAGTTTGTGTTTGAAGCCGAAACCACAGGGCAAGCGAACGCAGCTGCTTGTTTACTCACAAAACCCCCATAAAACCAAACCACAAACAGATCTCCAACTGAAAAACATTAAAGAAAGCTTGAGAGGTCTGCGTTTCCCTAACAACAGCGGGAAACGAATAAAAAAAAAAAGTAAAATTTTCTTCCCTCCCTCCTTTATCCACACTCTTTGATATATTTGAGTTTATGGTGACAGTCGGGAATCCCCCAGAGGTACCTACACATCAAACGAATCAAAACCTGAAGTAAAAGACAGTTTTCTTGCTTTAAGTCTGTTTTGGGACCCTGGATCAAATCCTCTTTCTTCCAGGCCAAATAAATTCCTAATACCAGAGCTCTAGGGACCCAAATACCTTAATTTCCCCCATTTCCTGATAGCAGAGCATGGATTTTCAAATCAGCATCACTGACTTGTCCTGGCTGAGGTTCAAAACAAATTCTGGCTCCAGGATTTAGGTGCTTGCTTAGCACAAGTTGGAGCGAATTTCTCTGCTCCAGATTTAGAGCCTGCAATGATTTCTGGAAGGTGAATTTCTAACCTCCGTCTAAAGTAAAATACCCATTTTCTCCTGGAGACAAACAGCTGCAATGGGCTCGAGGTGCCTGTTCAATAGGGTTGGGTGGGACGTAAGCTATGTTTTGAAGGATGTGAACTTTAGACTTTGTCTTTCTGCAGCCCGGTCACTCAGGGCTGTGCTTTCCCCCCAGGGGAAGTATCTCTCTGAGAGACTTCACAGCTAAATTCCAAGTAACAGAGGAAGGATGTCTACGAGATGGCTGAACGTGAGAACGATGGAGCCTGGATAAGAATTTCGATTTCACTACGACGTAATGTCTGGAGTTCAAATCAATGGCTAGAGAGAGGAGAGAAATACAGAAGGCTAGAGTGCATAAACCCAAGGGATCTACAATAGTTCTTCCCAGTCACTCCAGGGGTAGCAGGTCTGGCTGCAAGCGCATCACCCCTGGAGTGAACGGGCCAGCCCTTGATGGTGAAGCCACTGGCACAGCTGCCTCTGCAGCACTGAGGACAGGCAGCCCCATGGGGAGGGAGGGAGGGATGGGAAACAGCCTCAGTGTTCCCTTGGGGATAGGGATTCACTATTTCCTAAACAATATTTGCCTCACCCCAAAGCAGAACTGGAGAAGAGGTTATGTCTGTATCACCAGAGCCTTTCTCTGCTGAGGGAAGGCTGAGGGAGCTGGGGCTCTTTAGCTTGGAGGAGACTGAGGGGAGACTTCATTCGTGTTTATAAACACGTAAAGGGTGAGTGTCAGGAGGATGGAGCCAGGCTCTGCTCAGTCTCAACCAATGACAGGACAAGGGGCAATGGGTGCCAGCTGGAACATGGGAGGTTCCACATAAATATGAGAAAAAACTTCTTCACAGTGAGGGTAACAGAGCACTGGAACAGGCTGCCCAGGTTGGCTGTGGAGTCTCCTTCTCTGGAGACATTCCAAACCCACCTGGATATATTCCTGTCTGACCTGCTTGAGGTGACCCTGCTCTGGCAGGGGGGTTGGAGGTGATCTCTCAAGGTCCCTTCCAGTCCCTAACATCCTGTGATTCTGTAATGTGCCAGGCCAGGACAGACCCACAAGAAGTCCCCTTACTCCAGCTCAGCCCCACTGCAGCCCACGGAGCAGCGAGATCCCTGCTGCCAGCCCCACCTCCAAGCCCCCATCCCATGCGCCCAAGGAGCAGCCTCTGTCCTGCTGCTCCACCACCATCCAGCCACCACCTCTCCCCCCAGGGCCATGTCAGCTGGGGAATTCAGTGCTGTGCCCACAGTCCATTAGCCTGCCAAAAAACATTCCCAGGCCTTCAGAACCCCTGTCGCTCCCACGGACACCACATGAGAATGACTGACATTTAACAATTTTCTCTCAGAGGAAAATTGCCTGTTCCTCCCTAGAATGAACCTGCAATTTTTTCAAAGCTGAGGCCACACGGTTCAGGTGTCACTACTCTAAAGTGAGGATGGAATTGTTTACTCTGCAGTAGAGAAGCGGAGCATGGAAGAAGATGCTCTGATGACAGGTTGTCCCTTTTGCAACAGAGGTTATAACTTGTTTTTAATCAGTGTTTGCCCTCTTTTCATGTTTCATTTTTAGCTGCTCAAGGCAAAAGCTACAGTCAATTTACTGTACATACAGATTACCTGCTGTGGTACACAGTGCTGCGCAGGGGGACGGATGGGAAAGGTCTCAGGCAGTGATGAAAGGTGATGGTGCGAAGATTACCAGTAACAGCTCGCACCCAGTTAGCGAGGAGATGCGAGGTCTGGGTCTCACACATCTGGCATTTGAAAATCCCATGGCAAGCACAGCACAAGGTGTTTTATGCCTTAAGACAAAGCCTGGGACTCAACTGAGGCTCTTCACATGAGAAATGGGAAATGGTGGGGAGCTGGGGACAGGGGCTCACCTAACACCCTCCATCTCAAAATCTCTGCCAACTGGCTGGAGATGTTTCAAGGCATTTTCAGTGATGAAGGCTTCTGAAGTTGCTTTGCAATCTCCCATGGCTCTTGGGTTGACCAAAGGCAAGGCCTTGTGTGGTGGCCTCTGGATGTAACCTCAAAATTCTCCACTTGTTCCACATCCTTCCCAAGAATTCCTCTCCACTGGACATCTCAGCATTTCCTTGGAACAGGGCAGTGCTGTGACAACAATTATCTCCAGCTAATTATGCCAAGTTCTGGGAAGGCCTCTGTACCAAAGCTCCCCATTAACACCCACCCAGTGTCAAGGCCCTAATCAGTCAAATCCTGCACCTCATTCCTTGCTGGTGCTGGGGTGGGAGGGATCACGTTTATCAGCAGATTGATCTCTGGGACCTTTGATGCAGTGGGACATTACATTGTCTTGTGGCCCCTTCTCCACATGGGCAGCCATGGGGAAGACCCTTTTGCTTTCCTGCACCCAGCTCCTTTCCAAGAGGCACATAAGAGCTGCTCCAGCCCAGCTCTGCTGCTGGGTCTGCCCTGGGCAGACGCTGCTCCCAGAAAAGCCTGGCATGCCATAGGAAAGCTTCCACACGTCTGGAGAATCAAAGGGGCTCTGCAGTCCCTGCAAGATGCTTACGCTCAAAAGCTTTCATAGAAAACAAATTTAAAAAAAATAAAAAAGGAATAAACATGAACTCAATGCCTCCTTTGTTGAACTCACCACCTCTGCAATGGATTTCAGCCTCTCTGATTGCAGCCTACTGAACTCTTCCCAGCAGCAGTGCTGGGTACTGGATTTCAGCCTCCAG
This sequence comes from Chloroceryle amazona, assembly GCA_027560015.1. NCBI lineage: Eukaryota > Metazoa > Chordata > Aves > Coraciiformes > Cerylidae > Chloroceryle > Chloroceryle amazona. Next base: position 4,371 of record JANHFX010019971.1, read on the forward strand.
AGCTCCCTTTCCCATGTGTCCTCTGCCTGCTTATGTGGCTCCAGGAAGGAGCCCTGAGGCCTCCTCGATGGTTTTGCCAGGGCACTGGATCCATCAGCTTCCTGCAAGGCTGGGCTGGGCTGCCCAGCCTCTGCAGCGGCTCCCCAGGGCCCCACAGTGCAGATGAGTTCTCCCTGCTGATAAATAACCAGGGATGCACAGAGGGACAGGAGCTCTGTGGAACAGACTGCAGCAAGCCCACCCGGATTGATTTCTAACCATCAAAGTCAATAGGAAGGCAGTGGACGAGTGAGCAGGAGAGCAAAGTGTTTCTGGAGCATGAGGGGAAGCCAGCAGGCAGGTTCCCATCCCTCCTGCTGCCTGGAGAACTGGTCCCGTGGGAGCTGCAGCTATTTATACCAGACCAGGTGGGAGGAGATGAAGGTATTTAAGAGCTGTGTGTGCAAAGAACAGCAGCAGCTTCCCTCATCTTTTTCCATTTCTCCACAGATTTATCCAGGAACACTGCCCTCCCCCAGCCAACAGCCCTTGTGGAACTCAGCTGAGCTCCACGGCACAAGCCCCACTCCCCAGGCTGTGGCTAAACACCCACTACAAACATCCAATTACTTATTTTTCTTCCATTTTTTACCATTTACATTTTCTCCAGCATCTTTTCCCCAGCTGAAAAGTGCTGCCTCTCTGCCCCCATAACACACACCCGCAGAACTACTCAGCAGATGCTGCAAGCCACCAAGGTGTCTGCATGGCTTTGATTTTATCATTTCAAATCATCCCAGTCAATGAATTTTCCTTCCTTTCCCTCCCCCCCTAACACATACAATGTTTAAGTTTGCAGTGCTGGCTCCTTAGCCAACATCAAGAAAGGCAGAAGAATGGAACCAGTTTGCACCAGTGATGAATTTGGCCTCGCACATGGGTTGGGTTCTTCAACATCTCACACCAATGCAAAACACAAAGGGGCTGGGAGGAGGATGAAGTGGCACCTCAGCTGAATTTGCAGCTCTTTGGCTTCAGTCACAGTCTCCTGCTTTTTCCTCTCATCCTCACTGAAGCGCTGGCAGATTTCACCCAGCTCGTGTCCAAGCGTCCCTTGCTCCCCTGTTGCTCCCGCGTTTTTCTCCCTGCTGCTGTCAGTCCAGCTGCCAGTCTCCACAGTCATTAGGGCTGGAAGGAGCTGGTGGGAGATGCTAATACTGGGGACTGGGCTTGCGAGATGCTGCAGTGCCACCTTCAGACAGGAGGGCAGCAACCACTGCCCAGAGATCCTGAAGTGCTAAGGGGGGAGGGAGAGAAAGGCCACCCAAATCCAGATCTTTGCAGAGGGAACCTGCACATGGGGCTGGGTCATCATCTGCAGGCAGAGTGCTGGGAATCAGACTGCACAGCCTCCCACAGGCTCTGGCCACCTCCGGAGGGTGATGTGGGTGGAAAGGAGTGAGTGATGACCCCCTGCACACCACTGGGAAGAATGAAACTCTTTGCCCTGTACTAAAGCTTGGAGATGATGGGATCCAGCTGTATGAAACTGCTAAGAGCCTCCATGAACAGCAGAACGAGATTCTCTGTGATTCGATACGCTGGGGTGAAATATTGCCATGCACGTTTAACAGCTTCCTCCCCTCCTGCCCAGCAAGCTGAATAACACTTTATCCTAATATAACAGCAAACAAAACACACTGGAGACCTCTCCTCTCTGCCCTGAGATCCTGGTGCAGATCACAGCCTCTGCCCAGGGTTTTCCGCCACCCCATCACCCTTGGGAACAGCCTCCACTGCCTCCTGAACCAGGCTTTGGTGCGTTCTGGACAGGTAAGTGATGGCCAAGAGTAACGACAGCATTTATAGAGAACTGGGGGTACTGGGGATGAGTGCTTGGTCCACGCTCCCTTTCATTGTGTAGCACACAACTAACAACCAACAACAGTGGTGGGCTGACCTTGCCATGCATGGAGCTTCTCAGAGAATTAACTGTGTGGGATTTGATGCCAAGACAGCTTCAGTCATCGACCCTCTGAAAATCAGGGACTTAAAGAAGCTTTTTTTCTAGTAATACTGGCTATTTAGGCCAATTTTTAGTAATTCTGGCTTGTTTGCACACGTCACTGCTGACATCAGTCTCTTTGGAGTGTAGGAGAGCACAGCTCAGCCCGCACCGCAAAACTTGAGAGAGAAACATTTGCCTTTTCTCCAGGATTTCACTGGTATGCTGATATTTATCCCCCATTCTTCCCCTGAGGAACCTCTCCTCAGAGCCTCCGAGCAAAAGTGCACAACATGAAACACACCCGAGGACCCCTCAGGAGAGATTTCTGTGACAGCTACGGAAAGCTGAGCCATTTTTCAGCAGCAAAGTCACAAATGCTGGATTATCCTGGAAAGGTGCTTTCCTTGCCTGTGTTGGGGCATTTTAGAGTTTAACTTTGGAGACTGAGCTAGCTAATGTGATTCTCTCTGTCGTTAAAGGAGAGATATAAGGATGGCTAGAGGGCAATTCTTCAGACCTGTTGTTAACACTTGTCTGAACACGAGAGGAACAGCCCTCCCTGTCTAGCCTAGGATGACTACTTCAGTTCTGAAGTCCAACTTGTCAACAAATCTCATCTGAATGAAGCGCTCGACCACTGGAAGCCTGCTCCCCAGGGACATTGCTTTGCTCGATCCACCGCGTGCAGAGCTGGCTGACAGCACTGGACTGTCCTCCCAGCCCCCACACACCATCAGAAACCATCCATCCCTTTGTGATAACTTATCGAGCCGAAGCTGCTTTGGATGGAGAGCTTGTGCCAGCAGGAAATGTGCCAGCAGGGTGGGACAGCAGCTCCCAGCATTACATTGGCTTAGACTTGCACAGACACACAACCTTGGGATTTACAGAGAGCTCAGGCTGGAAAACTCGCCTGGTATCAGCCAGCCAATCAGTTGCAGATCTAACACTCATCTTGCCCCACTACCCTGACTGCAAAGCCAAAATGTCTGGAAATACTGAGAGACACCCACAAAAAGCTTCCCATCAGTATTGAAGTTGGTTTGCTGAGTTCCCAGTTTGGCAGGGAAAGTACCACACAGCAAGAAACTGGATCTTTGAGTTACATCTGCCTCAAAGCCCTTCGCTCCCCATCCCCTGAGCCAGCTCAAAGACCTGGATCTATTCCTTCAAAAGCTCTTTGGCAAATAACTCCTTTTTTAAGGAGTTATTAAATTCCACCCAATTGAATCTGATGCCTTGAAAACAGTTTGGGGAGGAAAAAAAAAGAAAAAAGAGGCAAGCCAGCTTGTAGCTCTGTGCTTATCCACACTACTTCTGGGTGACTGTGTAGGAACTCAAGTTTGAGCCTCATCCCCAGACGAGGGTGGGCATGAGCCTGAACTGTCCGTACACAATGCTGGATGGGTGGCACACAGAAGACACATCTCCTCTCAGCCCACTCCAGCCCCCTGGGTGTCTGCATCCACATGCCCACCCTGCGGCACGTCCCTCACCAGTGCCCCCAGCCTCGATATGCAGGCCAAATGTGGAGCTTGCTCACTGTTGTGTTGCGATGGATATAAAACTGCCCCAGCTATGGCAAATGAGAGCAATGAAGAAACAATCCCGGAGAGCAGACTGAAAAAACAACTCCCTTCCCCAAAACAGTTTTATTCTGCCACCACGGCAACTTTTACCAGCCTTAATTGCTCCCTATTTTAACACCTGCAGGGGAACACCTTTGTGATCTTCCACCACTTGATCATTAACACTCATTAAAACAAAACCAAAATGCAGACAAGTGCAATTTTATGCCTGCGTACATTTGCAGCTTGCATTTTACCTGCAGTCCCTGTGATCCTTCTTTGGCTTTCAGAAGGTTATAAGAAATACCTGAACGTTTGCTTGATCCTGCTCTGCCCTCCCCATGACAGGTCAAACTAGAATAAACATCTCCCCAGACCACACACCAGCCAGCAAGGAACAGCCAATGCTGAAACTGGTCTCCTGGCACAGCTTCTCTCCTGGAAATCCCGCTGTAGAGAACAGCTCTAAGGGGACACCCTACGTATGAGTTTGCAGATGGGCAGCACCACAGTACAGAATTGGTGCCCATCGTGCCCATCACCCTGCCCATCGTGGGGTAGTCACAAACGGGTCGTGACCAAATCCTTCCCGCTTCCCATTGTGTTTGTGATCTAAACTGGTCTGGTTTGCAGCAGGGCTGTGTCCACCCTGGGGAAAAATGGTCGCACCTTGTCCCAGCTGACAGATGACCTGGTGGAAACCTCAGGGTGTTTGCATGGGTGGCTGAGGGGTGCGAGCTCACGGTCCAGAGCTTTACACAATGCCTAATTAGCTGCTCTTAATGCTCTGGGGGAAGTCCATGGATTTGTAGAGGTGATGAAATTGGTCCAAGGTGACCTGAAGGTCAAATCCATCCCCATGGCACCTCCCCTGCCATGAAACGATGAATCTCGGGCTGGAGCAGATTTGTCTGTCCTCCTTTTCCTTGACAGCAGCTCATTTCTGAACGTTGGCAACTTTCTCTTCCCCGAGTACCTAAAGCAATAAAGCCAGTGACCTCCTTGCTGAAAAACTCTCACCTGCATGAATAACAATAAAAATATACAATATTTTACAATCTGCTCCCTATTCATTAGGACTTGCTGAATGTAATAAAGCTGCTGCTGGACGAGCCACTCTTGTAGCTCTCAACTCATGCTGAAAAATATAATTATATTGCAGTGAGGTTTGTAAACAGCCCCAGCCTTGTTTATTATAAGCCTCCCTCTTTAAAATCCAATCAGATTAATTTTATATGCAACTTAAACTGCTGCTGCTGCTAATTTTAGGTAATGTGCTTGATAGACTCTCTGCCTGCATGAAATGTGGAAAGGCAGATTTCAGGAAAGTGTCGGAATTCCCCCCAGTTTGAGGGCTTGGATGGAACACGGATGACCAGAGCTCCCCATTCCCAGCACCAAGCCAGTCTGTCATCCTCATTTTTCAGTAAGGTTCATTTTTGGTGCCATACTCCTAAAAGGTTCATCTTCTACTCTGGGGTACTAACCTGGGCTCACAACCCTACGTACACCCCGGGAGGTCGCTGCCTTGCCAAGGTTGGAGAAGCAGACAGTGAAGCAGCAGAGCAGTGTGAGCAAAGGGTGAAAAGTCCCGAGGGTCTCGCTGCTGCTGTGAAGGTAGAGCTGCAAAACCAATTTGTCTGAGGTCGGATCAGAAGTTGTCCCACATTTCTTACATCTTGGTTCTGCACCTGGGCCACAAGGTGTTGCCTCGTTGCCCCAAAAGTTGAAGCCTCTGCTGTTCTCTCTCGTTTCCAGCAAGGCTGGATCTGCACACAGGCAAGTTCCCCTCAAGTGGGAACTCTGTGCCATTTTCTCCTCATCCCAAGTACACCGCTGGTTTTGCTGCAGTGTGTGGAAGACTCTGGTCTGATTCAGGCACAACATTTCTGTGCCTGCAGCTGATACCCAGCTCTGCCCCTTCCTCTCAGCTCAGACCTGAGATTCAGGATCACAGGATGCAAAGGTGATTCCAATAAGCAAAGGGAAAGTGGGCACTGAATACATAAGTGAACTGTACTTCTCCCAAAGTATAAAATAGTCTATGTTTTAAAAGGGCGGGGGGGGAAGATTAAGTGAATTTAGCAAGAAGTTGTTCAATCTTTTAATACCAGGAGGTCAGAGCCATCCCACATGGATAATCAGTTTGCTTTCAATTTCTCCTAGGTGGGTTGCTGCGTTGAAAAAAAATCTCATTTCAAGACACAAAGAGTCAGGTCAGGGAAGTCACAGCTCCTAATTATGTGAAATGAAGTGGGACGCATAGGATTTGAAGCAATCTTGGCTGTAAGCATCTGTGGGAAAGTTTTCCAAAACTGCCTTTAAAGTGGGGATCAGACAGTCTCTAACCTAAGGGGGCTCAAGGATGGCTGAGAGATGAATCCGAGAAACCTTTTTTCCTCTCCACCCACCAGGGGCAAAACCTGCTCCAGCCTTCATATGGCTGTCTCGGGGGAGCAGAAATCAAAGAACCTTGTTCTAGAGCATCAGCTAGCTCTCAACTGTATGGCAGATTCCCAAAGGGCAGCGTTACCCAGATTTTTTTGAAATAATTATTTCTTTTATGTCTTATCTGCCTTATAACCAGACTCTGATGTTGATGAAACTGGTAGGCAGAGATGGCAAAACTTCCTGAGAGATCCTGGCAGCGGTGGATTTCTCCCTATGGTTTCCTAAATTATCCTTCTAAAGCAGCTGCTGGTCCACCCCAGGTCACATCTTTGGTCACAACTGAGAGCTCAGGCTCTGCCCTTCCCATTAACTCCTCTAACAGAGCGATGCCAGGCTCACAGCACTTGGCAACAGCCACTTCTCTCAGACGTTCCTTCCTATTTCCAAACTTTAAGAGCATTTTGTGTCTCCACTTGTTGCTGTAAAACACAAGGGAAAAAAAATCTCTCCCCTGGCAGCTTCATGTCACTTCAGCTGTGCATCCAAGGATGGGACAAGCTGATGGCACTCTGCTCTGAGGGCAACCCATGCATCACTCCGACTTCTGTGGAGCAACGTATCAGTCACAAGCTGGCAGAGACCCTGGTAAAACTGATGCCTAAAGCAAGCTACAGGTGGTAGAAAATGCAGCATGAACTTTTTCATGACTCTTCCCCAGCAGCCCACTGATGATGTGAGAGAGGGTGGGTAGGCAGGAAGGATCCCACCGCCAGAAGGATCTGAAGCCACAATATCCCCCAAACCAAATAAAGAAACCAGGTGATAGTACCCATTTTGCAACTACATTAGAGTCAAGTGGAAAGGGGAGAAGAAAAGGGCAACTTGATGGAGCAGTTGGGAAACATCTATAGGTGAAGGCAGCAGAACTGGAGGCACTAGACTGCTGAGATGCCATGAACTGGGAAGCAAAGCCTGCCCTTACAAAAACACAGAATCCCCCAGGTTGCTGAAGCACCGAGAGGAAATCGAGGCAGATATTAGCATGCAAAACCTTCTCACCTTTAATAGAGTCTATTTTTCTTCAGCTCCCTAAAGGCAAGGAGAGTTTTATGTGACAGCCTATGCAAGGTCTCTGGCTGTGTGCACCACCTACCATGTGTGACCCCCAAAAGGAGGGGGCATTCTGGTCTACTGGGGGGCCTCTAACAGCCAGAACTCCTCCTAGGGCCAGAGCCAGCTGGGAAGTCCCTTGTCCTGGAGGGGGTGGCAGCCTGTAACCCTGAAGCACATCCAGAGCTCTACAGCTACAGACCCTGCATCCAGGCTCAGCCAAACAGCAGCAGAATTGGATCCAAACCCAGCAAGGTCGGAAGGACTCTGACTAGGGACAGCAGATGGGTGAGAGAAAGCTGGAAAAGGAGTATTTCACAGCCTTCAGGGTGTTACAGGCAATTTGAGCCTAAGTCAGAGAAAAAGAAGAATCTTAATCCAGAGATGCTGGCTTGCTGCTTGAAGGATATAATGCTGCTGGCCAAGACTCTGCAGAAGCAGCAGCATATTCAGGGTGTGTGGGGAAGACAGCAAGTCAGGGAGTAAAAAGGGCTTTAAGGGGAGACAAAGCAAGAGGTTATTTTCCACTAGACAGACTTTCATCTCCTTCCCTTCACATCTGGCTTTTGCTGATGGATTTACTTTAGCATTTGGCTCCAGAGGAAATGTCCTTCTTTTCTGTAGTAAATAAGACAACTCTGTAATAAATAAGACAACATTTTTAAATAGACCAACAACTCCAGAAAAAGAGTGGTGGAAAAAATAATCAACTGAACCTGACAGATTTGTCTGGAAGAGTGGAAGGAAGAGGGAAGGCTTTCAGCTCTGGAGGTGGTTTTGGATCTAACCCAGCTGCTGAGTCAGAAGATACAGAAAATAAAAGCTTTAGCAACAGACCAGCAAACGGTTCCTGTGTCTGGACTCTGCAATTTATCCCTTTTTTCCTCCCCACCCCCAAAAAGCAGCCCAGGTGCAGTTCCCTTGAGGTCCTCAGGCCCAGGTATTCCTGCCCTCCACAGCTTCTTTAGGTCTAACTTCCTAATAGGAGGTTATTCCCCATCAGCAAGAAGCAAATATGATTTAAGAGGGAAGAACACATGGGAGCATTTGCAGCTGCTGTGGGAAAGGTGTTCCAAGCTTGTTCTTTATCTTATTACCAAGAAACTGCAGACCAGCAGCTTGCTAATGGATTATATAAGTGGCTTTTCCTTATTCAAACACACAGACTGACATTCTACATGCTGGCAAATAGTTATCTTTTAAGCGCAGTGAACAGGTTTTGGATGTTTCACAGCCAGAACTTCAGCTGCAGATGCAGAGAGAATATTGTTACGAAACGAGAAATTACAGCCTTTGTTGGGTTTGTTTAGGAGTGGAAGTGGGGGCTGCAATTGCTCCCATCAGCAGAAGCTCCTCTCAGTCACCTGCAAAGAGTTACCACCCAGACTGGGATGATCCTTTTGGTTAAACGGTGTTAATTAAGCAGAATCTGCCTGTATCATTCATTAGATGGCAAATTTTGTGCTGAACAGAAGTCTGTGAAAAGATTATTAAGGGGATTTTTTTTAAAAGATGACTTTATTAGACCTTCTTGTGCATGGAAATATCCAAAGTCTCATCTTTGTGAGGTGAGAAGCACAGTTCAGTGGCCAATGTGTGTTCAGAAAACATGGCTATGCTTCTCAAAATAGTGACTTAAGCTTAGAATCAAGTGCTTCAAAAATAAAGAAGAAAATGGTGATCATCTGCTTTTAGAGTTTACAGCACATTCCCAGGTGTATATACGAATACAAAGTTTTCTAAGCAACTGCAGAAGACCAGAAATGTTTCATTTGGCTTTAATGAGAAACTTAAGTTCAAATAAAAATAAAAAGAATTTTTTATAAAACCAAGGAAACACCCTGAAGTGAGTTATACCCTAAAGCAAATTAAAATAAAACTTGACAGCACCACAGAAAGCAACCAACCTTTATCAAACCTCTCCTATTCAACCTATTCATTTTTTCCTCCCTCCCATCAGCTGTGCCAGCCAAGATAAGGAAAGTGCCCACAAATGATGTGCAGACAAGCTTTTAAGCACCTTAAAAATTTAAATGAATTAAAAGGTGCAAATTTAAAGTGGTTACTCAAAGTGCATTAAGGCCCCTGGTAGGCACTTCCTTATTCAGAATTAGAACAGCACTAATTTGATTTAGTTTAACTGATGCTGAACCTGAAGAGACTGAATTAGACAGCTCTGGAGAGTGCCTACACTGGGGTCTAACACAATCCAACCTGATTCCAGAGCAGGTAATTCAGGCCACACATAATGGACTCACCTTGAGCTGCAGTCGAGGGTGCCAAAGCCCGAAGGCAGCTCCATCTGAAGAGCATCCCAGCACCTCACACAGACAGGAGCCTCAAACCCAGAGGCAGCTGAAGCTGCAGGTGTTACCCTTGGTCATCCTCACCACTGGAGTGGGCTCCAGTCTGTACCCACCCTCTCCAAAATCCCCCATCCTCTGGCAGTTCTGCGTTCCTCTCTCTCCTCCCAACACCCCAGTCCTGCCTCTTCCTGAGGAAGCCTCAATTAAAATGAGCAGTTTGAGGTAAAACTGCCCAGAAGTCCCTAATAAGAAGTAACTGGATTAGCAGTGCCTGTGGCAGCTGCCACAACAACAAATCTTACACAAAGAGATGCTGCCTTGTGCCCCGGGTTCATCCTGCACCTGATGACAGTATTTGTCTTCCCCTCTTGGGTCCAGGGGACAAGGTCTCTCTGAGCCACACAGAGTGTGCGAGGAGCAGGGAAAGGGCTGAGAAGCAGCATCAGGAATTTTTACCTTCAGTAAGGAGTGTTGCAAGAAGTCAAAAGGTTTTTCTTTATAGGATTACTGAAGATACTGAGGTCAGGAGTGGCTGCAATCACTTTCAAAGCTGGGCTAAAACAGAGGATGAAAATATATATATGATATGTATTATATACGTGTATTCAGAGGAGTGCAGCCAGCAGGTCAAGGGAGGTTCTCTTGCACTAGTGAGGCCCCCTCTGGAATGTTGTGCCCAGCTGTGGGCTCCCCAGTTCAAGAGAGACAAGGAACTCCTGGAAAGAGACAAGCAGAGGCTACAAAGATGCTGAGGGGCTGGAGCATCTCTGTGCTGGGGAAAGGCTGAGAGCCCTGGGGCTGTGCAGCTGG
>JANHFX010019972.1:0-17608 GCA_027560015.1 Chloroceryle amazona
GGTGAGCCGGGAGAATCCGGTGCATTTATTTCTTGCAATATCCCAAGGGGTTCTGAGCTTTGGATTTTAATACGTACAAATTCATGTTTGGGAGTTTAATGGCAGGCAGGAGTAGAAGCAAATCAGGGTATAAAGCTCATAAAAAAAAAAAAAAAAGCCCTTTGAAGGAGGCGTTTGGTTTCCTGGGAGGAAAAAACCCACAAACAAAACAAACCCAAACCACGTCCCAACCCTAACAGGGGCCAGGAAGGCCTGGTGGAAGCAAACACATCCCCTGCAGAGGTCAAACAAGTGAGAAGGGACTGGAATGCACATGTTCACTCCTGCTAGAAGCAGCTACTTTAAGAAGCGTAGAGGGTGTAAGGAGCAGGGGAGGGGGGCTAAGAGTGTGTCCAGGCTGAGGGGCAGGAGGGCAGAGCTGCAGCGTTATCTGTCAGATGATGGCAGGGCAGGGAGGGCAGCAGCTGAGGAGAGCCCTGCTGAGGCTCAGGGAAGCTGACAGCACAAAGAGGGCAGTGCAGTAACGCTAAGCGAGGGCCAAAGACAGGTGAGCCAACAGACAATGGTTCAGCTGCAGCAGGAGCATCCCCCTCTCCTCCTCCTCTTCTCTGTCCTGGGGCAAGGGGCACTTGCTCTAAACACTGGTGCTGCAACCCTGGGGGAACAGGACCAACCAACTCTGCTGCTTGAAGAGATCGACTGATGCAGGACTCTAAGAGTAGAGACTCAACTGGCGGCTGTTCCTGGAGGTGTGAGGAGGACACCGAAACTTCCACCCCCAAGCATAAGGGCAGGAGAAGCTGCTGGGGGCAGGGCTGAGCTACCTGAGCCTCTGAGTCAGGAACTGGTGCTGAGGTTTGGTCAGTGCCTACGAGCACTGCGCTATTGCCTCCCTTGCTTCAGTTTGTATTCAGAACATACAAAGGTGACAACTTAAAGCTTTATTGGAGTTTGCAATAATATAAACAAGTGCTGCAATTCAGTCAATGTCCATCTCAGGGAGCTTCTTCTCTGCAGCTGTGGGGGGAGCGGTGGGAGCAGGGCTCTGCTCGGCCCCTGGGGACCCACCGCTGCCATGGCCCTGGCCTTCTACTGGTCCATTCGGTTCCGTTGGTTTCTGCTCCTCCTTGGGGAGTTCTACTTTGGGTTTTGGTTTGGTGACTATAGGATTACAAATACTTGTCAATTCCTAGAAAAACAGAGAAAGACAAGTTAGGGGAATTCTTTTCTGTGAGGGTGGTGAGACCCTGGCACCGGCTGCCCAGGGAAGCTGTGGCTGCTCCATCCCTGGGGGTGTTCAAGGGCAGGTTGGACGGGGCTCTGAGCGACCTGCTCTAGTGGGTGATCTGTAAGGCCCCTTCCAACCCAACCCATTCAATGGTTCTGTGCAATGCTTTCATCTACCAACAGCTGCACTCTAGCCCATTGCTCACCACACCAGGTGGATAGTCCAGTGGGGGGCTGATGTTTCCCTGTCCATGCTCAGCAGATTAATACCCAACCACTGGCCTTCCATTATAGGCTTCCCACCACAGTTTCTCTTGAGCACAAAAAACTAGACCATACAACAGACAGATACTGCACAATGCACTGTGTTTCCACAAAAGGCTTACTTTAGTTTTAGCTTGTATGTCTTTAGCTTTTATCACTGGGTCCAAGGTAAGACTTCTCTTGTTCTGAAGATTAAGCTTATTGTTCATCCACTCCATGGCTTCATTTGCGCTCTTCTCCACTTTTGCGACATCTGCTTCATCCAGGTGGTCATACTGTTCATCCTGAAACAGCCAAGGGAGTAGTTGCTCTACAAATAATTGGTTTGAAGATCCAGACTGCAGGTTTCTCTTCAAAATTTTCCCTTCAAAATACTAGAAAGACCCTTAGGCTGGAAGGCTGTTCTAGTTAGAGGAACTGAGCTGACCACCCAGCGCTCTGTAGCCAGAGCTGCAGTGCTGCTGCTGGCATTTTCCCTCCATGAAGAAATCAACAAAAGCCTGCCAGATTTTCAAGCCAACTTCTGGAAAGATGGTAAATACAGAGATCTCTGAAGCCAGCTTCCTTTAGAGAGGTGTACTTAAAATTCACTGAAGATTTGTACCGCTCCCCTGCACTGGCCACAAGTTAGTTTGGAAATACCTTTGCTTTGAAGGCGTCAACCGTTTTCATGTAGTGTTGAATTTGCTTCCCTAAGTCCTCAAATGCTTTTGGTCTTTCCTCTGATTCTTGAAATCTTGCCTGAATAGGCTGACCCAGAGTCTGAAACAGAGTACAAGAGAGGATATCAAAACCCACCCACCATCGCAGCACGACCCTGCAGGATCTGACGAGATACAGCAACATTTCTGAACTCCCTGGAACCTTCCCCTCCACCCTGTGCTGCTGCAGGTCTCCTGGAGATCTGCTCCTCGTGTACTTCGTAAGCAACGAAGGAGTTTGGCACCAGAGCTGATTGCTGGTGCAGCAGATCTAAGACAGCTCCTCACTTGAACACGCTCTCTAGGTCAGGGAATTCCAGCACAAGAACCCCACTTACCTTCAGTTCTGTCAACTTATCAATGTAAATCTGCTTGGGTTGGTCTTCACCATCTTCATAAAGCCAATTTTCTGTATCTTCCAGCTTCAGCGTGAAGCTATTTCGATCCTGAAGCAGTCCATAGAAAATAGGTGAGCTAATTCACGTTGTCATCATCACTAACAAAAGCAACTCCGAGAGCAGAACAAAACCTCCCTGCCAAAGGTGCCATGAACCTCACTTGGCTTGCCCCAGTTTAGCTCTGTCACAGGGACCCCACTGGCAAGGGACCCCTGGTAATCAGCAGGGATCTAGCAGAGAGCTCAAGTGATTCAGACTAATGCAACCACCCAGCTTATGATGAGAGCAATTACACACCAAGCTCCTCCAGAACACCAGGGAAAGCTAATTAATAATATCAAGAGATTTTCAGGCAACCTGTTTGGATACCGTGACCACATTTAGTCAGACTAATGCGTTAGCTGATTTATTTTTGGTTTTAACTACTCCTAAATATTGACAAAGAGCTGTAAAATAAAAGGTTGCCCTAAGTGATGGTGCAAGCACTCCTGGTCTGCTACCATCTGAACTGCTGTGGCTGTTTTGGGAAAGCACACACAACCCATCCCAGGTGCCATCTGCTTGGACTCGGGACACATTTAGAAGGTGATCTTCAGAGACAGAAAGCTTAAAAGCTATTTATCCAAACTGGAAGTCTGAAAATACAGACTAAGTAAAGACAGCATCCAACACAGTATCTGCTACAGGTCAGAGGCTAGTAACACAACTGCTCATCACAACAAAACGCACTGGAAGGCACCCAAGGTAGCTGTACTCACATCTTCACTAACGAATTTCTCGTAAACGCCGCAGAGTTTGTCTCTCATATCATACACGTATTCTTCCACCGCATTCTTGGCATCATTCCTCTCTTTCTCCAGCTTATCCTGCATTATCATTTTCCCCTGTGAACAAGTTGTCCAATTAGTTGGCTAAAGAGCTAATTAACATGTACGGCCAGGATGCCTTGCCAGCAAAGCCTCGTTTGAGTAAAGATTCTGGAGTACTGTGGTTTACAGCACTGTTCTAAACACAACAGGAATAAAAGCTGGTTTTGGTGGGATGCAGTACGGAACAACCTGGCTCCAGCTGAGGAATGTTCCCACTGATGGCAGCAGCTATCGAGCACCTCGTAACTGCAGGTGACTGTGGAAGTGACCACCCCAAGAACTACCCCTCCAGAACTCACTTCCCAGGCAGAATATGTTTTGGCTCCATGAGGCACCATTCTTCACCTCAAAAAAAAAAAAGGCATTTTCTTTTCCTCTTTCCTTGACCACCCTCAGCCATTAACCACATGTAATGAAAAGCAAAATCTCTGGAGATCAACTAGTGCAATTTCTAGCTCAGGCAAGTAAGAGTTTACCTCATTCTCAATGAATAAGTTGAGCATGTCCTTCCCGATCTGCCACACCAGCTGATTCTCAATGGGAAGGTCTACAGTCGTGGTCTTCACTTTAGCCTTCTTGGCTTGGGGGGGTTGATCCACCTTCTTGTCTTTTGAGTCAGCCTGAGAAGTCTGTATTGAAGAGATACAGTCAAAGCACAACCAGCACCAGCAGTCAGCTGCGGTTGAGTATTCCAGGCTCAGGGTAGGACAGTCAGTGCACCCCGAGAGCAGAACCACCTACCACTGTCACCCCCACACTGCAACTGCTACACTGAGGCAATTAATCCAACTACTGCCCCTTTTCTGGCCACACCAGTAGAGTCATGGGAGTGATGGCACTTATAGCGTGACTGTTCTAGCACTTCAGTTACTGCAAACTACGTTATTTCCTCACGAGCAGGAAAGCTCACCCATTTTATCAGCACCAGGTCACCATCAGGTCTGCACTTCATGTCATTTATGTATTTGAAGAACTATGGTCACAGCACACACTACCAGCATATCAAAAGTTCAGCTTCCAGAGCTGTGACAAAAGCACCAGATGCTCTCTCACACCACTACGTGTTCTCCTGAGTCTTCCACGAGCACCCCATAAGAAAAGAGAAGTCTCAGATGTTCATGTTACCTCCATTTCTTCAGACTCTGCCTTATTTTCAGGTTGGGCCTGCTGTTGTTCTTCAGTCTTTTGTTGCTCTTCCTGGTCTACCTGCATCTTCTGAAATTCAGAGAGCCAATTTGAGATATTAAACAACGCACATACAGACCAGCTCCGTTCCTAGGCTGATCACCTCACACCTAATGCTCTTGAGGCAAAAGAGAATGAAAACTGCAGCAGAACCTCAGCTTTGACTCTAAACCTTTGCTTAGGCAAGCAACACCCCGAGTGCAAATAAGGACCTCACCCGTACTTCAGCCTTAGTTACAAGACATGTCACTGGCACAACATACTTCAGTTAGTACTTTGTATTTCAGTTGCTACACAGCTAAATCCTTACCCAAGTCTTAGACCCTTCCCAGCCCCTGGCCAGTTGTGCTTCACCACTCAGTGAAGTAGCTGAGAGCAGCAGTGACTGTTACCTCTTCCTCCTTTGCGTGCTGATCCGTTTCCATCGGCTCTTCATTCTCATCAGACTTGTGAACCTCCACCAGAGACGCGCTTGAAACGCTGAAGATGCCATGGATGTTCACTCTAACCTTGACCTTCACTTTTGAACTGGATCCATCTGTCTGAGGAGTGACCTTCTGAACCAGGAAGTGAGCTAAACAATCCCAGAGGCAAAACAACAAAAGAAAACATACCGTTTGATTAACTTAAATCACTGAATGCAAAGTAAAACCTGACTGCTGCTGACAGCAGGTCACAGATGTGCTCAGAGCATATCAAGTCCCACTCAAGCCAAACAATTCCATTTTTTACTTATTAGCAATATTTTGTTTTTTACTTATTAGGACACACGGCGATTAGGAATTCTCTAGAGTATGCTGGAAAAGCTGGTGTCACTGGTATCACAGTAACAAACTCGGACTCCCCTTTCAGGTTGCTCCAACATTAGGATGCTCTTTACTTAGCCTATAAATCCATAAACTCCACATTACTCCACTCATCCTGCTGTAACAGAAGGGGCTTAACCTATAGCGGGATCGGGGTAGGGCAGCTCCTTGGGAGCGCTGTAGTACGCCTCCAGAGTGAACGGCTCCTTCCGGTAGAAGGTGAGGACCTTGGAGAAGGGAGCAGCGTGGTTCTTGGGGAAGACCTCACAGTCACTGGAACAGAAAACAGAGCACTTGTTCAGGATGTGGGATGATGAGTCTGATAAAAGTCAACAGAACTTTTGTATCTGAAGAAAAGGCTTCTTTAAGAAGGGACAAAAGAGCCTCCTGTTTAGGGTGGAATAATACAGAGGAGTGCACCCTCTGCCAGGCTGCTGAGGATACTGAAGTGGGAGGAGTGGCCGATACCCCAGCAGGCCAGGCTGCCAACCAGGGAGATCCGGACAGGCTGGAGAGCTGGGCAAAGGCAAACCTCATGCAGTTCACCAAGGGTAAGTGTAGAGTCCTATACCTAAGGGGGAACAACACCCTGCACCAGCACAGGGGAGGGGCTGACCCACTGGAAAGCAGCCCCATAGAGAGGGACCTTGGCATCCTGGTGGACAGTAAGTTCTCCATGGGACAGCAATGGGCCCTTGTGGCCAGGAAGGCCAATGGTGTCCTGGGGGGCATTCAGAAGAGTGTGGCCAGCAGGGTGAGGGAGGTTCTCCTGCCCCTCTGCTCTGCCCTGGTGAGGCCACAGCTGGAATACTGTGTCCAGTTCTGGGCTCCCCAGTTCAAGAGGGACAGGGAAATACTGGAGAGAGTCCAGCAGAGGCCATGAGGATGCTGAAGGGACTGGAACATCTCTCTGGTGAGGAAAGGCTGAGAGCCCTGGGCCTGTTTAGCCTGGAGAAGAGCAGCCTGAGAGGGGATCTGATGTTTACAAATATCTACAGGGTGGGGGGCAAGGAGAAGGGGCCAGGCTCTTGTCAGTGGTGCCATGAGATAGGATGGGCACTAGGCACAAATTGGAACACAGGAGGTTCCACCTCAACATGAGGAAAAACTTCTTCCCTGTTGCAGTGACAGAGCCTGGCTCAGGCTGCCCAGAGAGGTTGTGGAGTCTCCTGCTCTGGAGACTTTCCAGACCTGCCTGGACACCTGCTCCTGTGTGGGCTGCCCTGGGTGACCCTGCTCTGGCAGGGGGTTGGACTTGATCTCCAGAGGTCCCTCCCAACCCCCATGATTCTGTGACTATGAAGACCAACATCCTGTAGGAAGTGCTAAATTGCCACCCATCCTTGTTTTCTACCATCATTAGCTTCAAAAGAGTATCAAAGCTTGAACTGCTCAGTGGGCATTGTTCCACAAGTGTTATTTACTCTCACTGTCACCAGGTTTGAGCTGTATGGAATCATTCAAGAAGACTGAATACCCTTTTTTTACCTTAACCCTTCCTCTGCTGGTGAATTCCATCGTAAAGAAATAGGATACGGTATCAGATCTGTGATGGAAAATTCTCTCACTTTGAAGGCCGGGGATAAAATCGCACACTGAAAGAGCACAAGAGCCACGTTACGAACATTCCAAGTCCAGGTGAATGACCATTCAGTTCAGCAAGTAGCTATTCATGCTGCTTCATATGCATATTTACTCTGGGTTAAGCAAGACTAGTACTGCTGGACTTGGGACCTGCCATAAGCAGCAAGCAACCCCTCTCAGGACACCGATTTCCAGTAGCAAGGAATTAAGCTGCTGTTCCCATCCATGCTTTGGCACGAAATTGCCATATCACAAGTTTATCAGTAGTGCTGTAAAAGGTATTTCCTTGCTTAGCCTAGACCTCTAAAGGAGCCAGGAGGAGAAAACATCACCATACGAGCTGTGTCACACTCCTGGCTTCCAGCACAGCAGCAGAGAGCAAGTTTCACTTCAAGCTACACAGATCTGCTGATTTGTCTCAGGCACACAGCACAAAGGAATCACTTAGAGCTGCTCTCCTCATTCTTCCATCTGCTTTCCTCAAGCTTATTCAAATCCACTCTATGACACACACTATCTTTCATGTTACCTGTGCCTCGAATATTTATGGATTTCAATCAAAATACTCAGAGCTAAAACAAGCAGCACTTTACCTGCAGCGCGCAGCCTCGTGCAACAGCCTCATCCGCGTTCAAAGTTGTGCTGACTTCTTTGCCAAAAAATTTACTGATCTTCTCTTTCACAGCAGGGATTCTCGTGGTACCACCAACTATCTCTACTGCATAAATATCCTCCTTCTTTAACTCTAGAAAGGAGTCGGGCAGTTTTTATGGATTAAATGTTTGTTTTACAGGGATATGCTGACCTTATAAGCTAAAAGTTTTATTGGACCCATTATTTTAAGCTTGCTCTCTGAAGTTTCTAAGCAATAAGAATTTCAGATCTTAGCTTGTGTGACAGTTTAAGAAAAGCTTACAAGTGGTGCTAAGAAATTGTTAGCTGGGCTAAATCCACTTGTTGTGTCAACACCCAAAGGAAGCCTGCATTATGTACATCTCTTTTCCACACAGAATGCAAACACACTCACTGGCTTGCTCCAGCACGCTGCGAAGGGGTGGTTCCACTCTTGCCAGGAGCCCCTCACACATCTCCAAGAACTTGCCTCTGTTGGAAGAAGCCATAAATAAAGCTATAGCACACTATGAACAAGCTCCTCTGGGAAATACAACTGCCAAAATGGAAAGAACACTGTTTTGACTCTGCACTGCAGGGTTTTCTCTCCCTACCCCATAGCAGTTTTAAGCATATTCAGCACACCCCAGACAAACTTGGTTCTAGAATTCAGGGACACTTGCAGCACTCACAGCCCTCCCTCCTAACTCAAGGCTACTGCCCAGTCTCTAAACATTATCATTCTGAGCAGCAACCCTGCACGTTGTTCTTACATGTGCCACCTGCCTCCAGTCCTTCCAGCTGGTATTTTACACTTCCTGCCTGAAGGGCACTCTAAAGCTTACCCCCGAGAACATAAACCTTACCTGTTCATTGTCCCAGAGACATCGATGTCGTTCATGAAGCATTCGATGTTCATCGGCAGATCAGAGGCATTAGCACTCATCAGCTTTTTCAGCTTCTCACACTCCTGGTACAGCCTCAACAACGCACGAATCTTAGACTTGATGTCTAGTTTATACTTCTTCCCGAATTCCTCGCAAAAGTACTCGACTAACACCTCATCAAACTTCCTGCCTCCAAGCGTCGTATCAAATGACGTAGCAAGAACCTTAAAAAAATTGAACTCTTGAGTTACAACACAATTTGTTATTTCAGTGAAGCCAACTATCAGTTAATGGCAAAGCATTTGTTTAAAATCTAGTCCAACTCTGAATCAAAGCAAGTGTCACAACATTACTAGAGGAAAAATTATAGTGGTGCAAGCACAAGAGGAAAAATCCAATATAGTTCAATAATTCTGCCCTTTCCATCATCAATCAGCGAGGAGCTTTTTGATCAGGCTGGTCTAGAAAGCTACCCTACCCTGAACAGTAACACAATGCCCCACACTCATCTGCCACGCTCCATGGACACTGCTAGCAACAGATGAGCTCTTCTCTCTGATTTCAGGGCAATCTAAGCAGAATGGCACACTAACATCTGGTAGTTTCTGTGGATGGCAACCGCAGTAATAGTTGTAGACATCCAGAGAGTTAGCCTAACAAGTCTAAACCATGATTATCCCCCGCCCTTTGTAGCTGATAGTAGGTATGTTCAAAACACTGTTGGAGAAAGAACCCTCTGACAAATTCTGGCAGCTACACAAACACCAGACCTCTTTGTGAGTGGTAATTCTCACAAGGATCTCGGCGTGTACGTACGGCCGCTGAGCTCCAGCTGAGCTGGGCAAAGCTTAGCAACAATCTGTTTGGTAGCTTGTACTGTAAGCAGACTGGAGTATCCAAACTCTGCTCAGCCACTGTCAGTCTGAATCATATCCCAGTTTAATATTTGATGCCTCATAAGGGTGGAACACGTTCACACCGGGCTAAAAATAAAACATGAAGAGAATAAGTGTTATTAACTCTTGCAAACAGGTGCCTGGTTTTGATGAGGGAATTATCTGCAAGGAACATCTGTAGCCCATCCACCTCAGCAGAGTCTAGGCTTTAAAATACTGTGAACTTCATTTTACTGATTTCTACTCCTAAAAAGAAAAATATCACTATTCTCAGCACCCTTTCAGACTGCGTGGGGTCTCTACACTGCTTTAACTGCCTTGCTCTCCATTCTACACTCAAAAGCATCACCTCAATACCTCTGTGTTTTCAAAGTTTAAAAGAGAAATCTAAGAGGAACACAACGTAGGTTACATTTCCTCACAAAAGGAAACGGAACTACAACCCAACAGACCTCCTGCCTTCTCTTGATTTCACTACCCCATGGTTTAAAAATGGTGTTTGTTTCTCTAGCCAATTAAGAGAAAGTTACTGGAACTGTAAGAGTCCAGATGGTGATGGTGAAAAAGCCCACTGAGAAGTGTTGGTGCTTGCTGGAAAGCAGTCATGCCTCGGCCACTTACAAGTACACAGTAACTTGCTCAGCTTCCATTTCAGCTTCAAGTCATTCAGAATGTTTTTACTCTTTCACATGAGCCCCACAGTGAACATCAAGTTGTCCCACCCCCCTCGGATTTCCTGCTTCACTGCTGGATCTCTCCACATAACTAGAGTATTTTCTGAAGCAGCACCCAGTCGGAGATGATAATCTCTGAACAGATCATTTACTCCAGGGTTTTTATTCTTTGCCAAACTCTGCTGATTAAGGCGTGTTTGCTTCCTCCACCTATCGCTCAGAACTCTCCAGCTCCCTGCCCTACTTTTAGCTCCAGACAAAGCGCAGCTTTAAGAACATGAATTGAGCTGTCTGGATGTGCTTATGTGAAGACAGGCAAGGCTGCTCTGTGTGTGTGCTGATGAGTATTTCCACAGGTAATCAAAACGGATGCATAACAGATTGTTTACTTTCAGTTTTCCTTTGTTGAATGCACAAACAGAAACTTGATATGCAGAATGCCCCATATCCACAAAAACAACATTCCGTGGCTTCTCTTCCAAGGCAGGCAGGTCTTGCTTATAGATTCCATACGCAAGGGCAACTACACAGAAACAAGAGTCAGACAGTACAGTTAGGACACTGGGGTTTGCAATTCCTGAGTAAATAAAGGGAGCATCAGCATTTCATCTTACTTCAAGGTGCAGAAACTGATCTCTCGTTAAACAAAAATGCCCCATGTTAAAGAAACATGGAAGAACATGAAACAGTATCAGCCCTTCCTAGCAGCTGCATTAGAACAGATAGTCAAGAAATGTCCTTATGCCTCTAAAGGAATAAAAATAAAAAACCAAACAGATCAGAGCTTAAGAAACTTTATAATCAGCTACTCTGGTTTTAGTGTACAAACCCAGCAGTAATTCCAGAGAGCGTGGATCAGTGACAGATTAAAACCCCTTTTGTCTAATACTCAGCAAGGCAGAGAAAGGAAAGTATTACCTGCAGTGGTTTCATTTATTAGTCTCAGACAGTTGAGACCAGCAATCTGTGTAGCATCCATCACAGATCTCCTTTCTGCATCTGTGTAGAAAGAAGGAACCTGCAAAAAGATCAGATGGTCACTATTGTCATTTATAAGAGCTGTCTTTGGCAAACACTCACCACCAGCGTGTATAGTTTGCAGAGCACAGCTGAGGTGCCCCTCTGTGGGCACTGCAGTTGCAAGAGAGAAAAAAGAAAGCACTGCATGAAGACAAAAGTACTTTGAGAACCTCTTTCCATCTGTCTCACAAGTCACTCATTTTAGGAGTGAAGAACCAGCAGCAGGGATCGAATCTCAATTATGCTGCCAAGCTGCAGCAATTTATGACATTTTACCATTAATGAATTGTCTAGCTTTGAAGAGACACAAGATCCAGTTTTCAACAGAAGACACAAATACCTGAATATTCAAGTTTAATGGGCAATTTAATGCTGCAATCATTTAATAAGTCTTCAGACTGATACCAACCCAACATCTGTCTCATACTTACAGAAACAACACAGTCGACTACAGGCTTCTTAAGCGCATTCTCAGCGGTCTCTTTCAGTTTGGTAAGAAGCATTCCTGTCACCTGCTCAATAGTAAAGTTTCTTTCTTCTTCCATATACATGGCCTTCAAATAAAAATGTGTACACACATTACACTACAGTAAAAAACAGAGACTGCAAACATAAGCAGCACAGGCGGGAAATGGTCTTTATAGTAAAAGCAAGCTTCAGAAGTAACAGCTCTGGGCAGCCTTCTCTGACAGCCCAGCCTGAGCATAGCAGCTGCAAGAAGGTATCACAGAAGAACTGGAATACACATCTAAGAACTGATGAAGCTGCTCTGAACACATTTCTTTTCCTTTTTTTAATCCCAATCACTAGACCATGCCTAGGGTGCCTTCCTCCCTACTGTTTTGGAGCAAGTTAATTTGTTAGTGCTCAAACTGGAGTAAGAAATCCACCCACTGCTGAAAGAGACATTTTTACCATTTCACCTGAAGCTCTAAGCTGATGTCTTACACCCTCACAGTGTCTGGACAGCAGCTAAGTACGTACACTGGTCAAGTAGCTTCTCTTCCAAACTCACCACGGAGTGAAGGAAAACAGCACTGCTAAAGCCCAGTTTGTGTGGGACTGGCTTTGCAAGGCACAGGGGTTGCACAACTGTAAAATGAGTCTCGCCCAGTACCTGGAGAGCCCAACTGCACCAACAGCCTTTTATCCCCTATTTCAGACTTTCCATTCACAAGAGACCAGAAACTGCAGCTAGCAGATTTAAAATAAAGAGATAAAAGGGAACTTTATCAGTTTCCTCCCCTGGTTCTTTTTCAAACACACCAGACTTACCTTGATGCCAGTTGAGCCTGTTGGCAGCTGGACAAGTTCATAGGCAAGGCTGGCTTTTTCAGCTTGAACAAAGGGATCTGAGAATGCACGACCATGAAATCTTTTAAAACTTTGTACTGTATTCTTTGCATTTGAAATAACCTAGAGAAAAAGAAATCTTTAATACAACATGTCAGGGGAACATCTGAATTTCAAACAGAAGATAGTTTTGTTCTCGTGCTTCTCTCAATGGAATATTGTTGTCATTTGGATCTTAAAGCGTCAGGGCTGTTGCTAGAGGGCAACTTCCCTCTGATCATGCAGGTAACCTACAGGAATTTGGGATTTAAAAAGTACGCTACAAAAGTGAGCCATGACTCTGAAAGAGCACTCAGTTTTCATAGCATATGTGGAAGACACTTCAGGGGTTTTGCAGAGTCTTTCCCATCTCCCTGTTTTCTACCACCCTACCTTTCTACTGCATTACAGCCACTGATTTCAAAGACAACCCCGTATTAATGTAAGCTCTAGCCGAGGCTCATCGCACACACGTGACAACCAGCACACAGATATTCTCACAAAACAGCTCACAAGCCTTGACACAAAGCTTTAAAAAGTCAGAAGGGCCCCAGGATGATTCTGTCCATTTGATTGAACTGACAAAAGGTAGATTGTCTTTATTATTAGCAGAGAACAGTGCAAACGGAGCAGTGAAAAATCATTCTCTCTTGCTTTCAGGCAGTGCAGAGAAAATGGCTTAATTCTTCCATTTACATTAGAGCAAGACAGTGAAAAATACCCAGTAACTGACAAAGCAGACAAGCACCGGACCATAGAACATTTACCTGTGATTTGGTTTCAGTCAAGTGTCTATTTCCTACTTAACCTGGGTTTGATTTTCTGTAAGTTTAGCATTCTGCAGGACATACCTCATCTCTACTGGATCTCTGTATCAATGAATTTCTTTAAGCTAAGCAGATACTCAATTCCAGAAAAAACATCTGTATTTAGTTCTAGTACAGTTCTTCTGTTCTTGAATAACATGGTTGTGTCCAGTCATTTTTGTATTCTAGATAATGAATCTTCACACATCTCTAGGTTTTTTTAAGGCTAAGAAAACCCAAGTGTTTGAATAGTCACTTCCTGTAGAGGACTTCAAAAAAAGATCATATTTTATAGGTGTTTCACAGCAACACAAGATACGATACAGCAGGACCCAAATGTCACGAGCAGGACAAGTCACCTTAACTTCTTCTCGGTCCTTAAACCATACTTACCTACCTACTCCAACAGAAGCTCAGGAGTACGAGCCAGAGCGCCTAAGATACGTATTTAGGTTGCAATTCACCCTCAAAGAATCAAGAAAGCTCTCTGTATTTCTACTCCCTTCTGCCAAAGCTATGCACTTAATGGAATTCTACGGGAGGCGGACGCTTAATGAAAAGCTATCATAATGCACACGAACTGGAACAAGCTACAGCAGGGTGAAGCACAGCTCTGCTGCCTCACTTTACAGCTTACACTGGCAACCTAAAAAAATAAATTACTATTTATCAGAATTTCTTAAGAGGCAAGAGGTTTTTTAATGTATTTTTGGGGGTACATTTCATTGCATGCAAGGACCAGCCCTTCAGTTCCTGCAGCAGGTGACAGAGCAGCATTACCCACTGAACAGCTGAATCGAGCTCAGCTGTCGGCTACAATTATGGGGCTCAGAGACATCTGTAACCTTCAGTGATAAAAAAATTCATCCTGCTCCTCTGATTCCTGACTCCTGAAGCTGCTTTTACCCAAGCTCTACACTCACCTGGCTTTTAGCCGCAGCACCAATTGAGCGATTCTTGGGTCCAAAGGCTATACATGATCTATAACGAGAAGAGAGGTTAGGGAGTGATCAGTACAACCACACTGCGTATCTTTTTGTTAGAAAGTGTTGCTAATATTAGTGAGACGAGATCTTTTGAACCGTTTTTGCTCCATTAGGAAAGCTGGCGACACTGCAATACATGTGTGGAATGTTCTGGGAATTCTGGGAAGAAACAGGCGCTCTCAGGTCAGGTAAAGCAGCAATGCTCCTCACTGCAGAGCAGCACTACACCCAGACTCAATCCTTGCTACCTCAAGTCTCACACCTAAGGAATAACTGGGTAAACACCCTTTATCTCAGTAATTACCCAGCTACCTAAGCCAATCAAAGACAAGTTGTTCACTAATCCTGGAAACATTGATCTGCTCAGAAAAGATAGAGGAGGTAAATCAGATATTAAAATCATTCCTACAGGTCTGTACCAATTGCTAAGCTGGCCAGTTTTAAGGCAAACCTTTCATGAGCAGGACAAAAACCTTCAGAGCAAGATTGGTGTGTGTGAGTTTGATGTGCACTCAGTGAAATAGTGTAGATTACAGAAAGAAAAAGAACACTGCTCCAAACTGCTCTCTCATAGTTTGCATGTCTGAAAAAAGAATTTCAAGCAACAACAAAAACAACTTTCTGGAGAAATTCCTAGCCCTACTAAGCCTCTTAATTTACATCTCTAACAAAGCACAGAAGCCCTAACAGAATGAAATCCAGCGCTCCAATCCAAGTTCCTCATACCACTGAGGTAAATTTACAGGGGGGGTAATTGCTGTTAGTCAAGCAGATCTCTACTACTCCCACAACCTACTAACAGCAGAAATACACCGCTCCTGAAGCAGCAGGTCAAGAATCTGCTTTACAGCAGGTTATGCCATAGGCTGGCCACAAAAAACAAATTCCAGCTCAGCCTGAGGGTTAGAACTGGTCTTCCAAACAACCTGTCAAAGCCAGACCTGAAGGCTAAAGTGATGTAACTGCAGTGGGTTGATACCTTCTGCCAGTTTGTCACTAACTTCACCAGTGAAACACAGCCCACCCAAAAGCCCCGCAACAGAACGAACGTTTCTGAATGGATCTGTGATTCTCTGAAGCTATTCAGAGGATTAGTTAAAGAAGGAGGAAGTTCTGTGCTATGCAGACCCTAAGGCCCATACTGAGGGAACAGGAGCTCCAGAGCACACAGCGAAAAACCCGATGAGCCCGGAGAGGAAGCTTAATTAAGTTATTAATTTAATTATTGTGCCTTAATCATTTATTAATTCACTGTGGTCTCTGGAAAGTAATTACGACATGATCATGAATTGTTGCTTTTCTCCTGCACAAAACCAGGTAGTTCACTGCTGAATTCAGAAGCCCCCAGCCCCCATTCCCTACACCAGGTGACTGACACCTTTAAACCTGCCAGACCAAAACCTCAAGGTGGAAGCCCCTTCAACCGTAGGGCACAGCACAGTACTCAAAACCACAGGCTTCCATATTCTATACTGGGAATAAAAAAACCCTTAAGTGCATAAATCCCCTTCCTGCCCATCCCAACCTTTCCCCAAGTTCACCCTGGCTCCTGACTGAGCTGCTGGGAGCCACACAGGGACACTGCACAGAGTTCAAGTGGGATGAGAAAGTGAAGGAAGAACTCCCAGCCACTCTCACTCCCCAAAGCAGTTCCCCAGAGGAAGCAGGGTTAGCTCATTAAATACAAATTACACTATTAGATGACTTACTGGAAATTGAAGACCTAACCATAGCATTTTAAGTGGAATCATAATCGGTGAAGGTCATCAGAGGTCTGATGAAGCAGCTTCAGGAGAGCTTTGAACTTCTTTAACACACCTGCAGGCACTGCTTCCCCCTCCCCCTGCTGTCACATCCTTGGAAGACATCCCCTGGCAGCACTGAAAATCGGCTCTAGCTTCATAAGATCAGTTACAGCTACTTCACTCCAGCCAAGGCCCTTCATCCTTAGGGCAATAAAACTATCTTACCCCCCTTCCCCCTCCCCAGTTTTTACTAGCTTTCCACAACTCTTCCATTTGAAGAAAATCATATTCAAAGACAAACATGTTTGGCACTGCTTTGGGATATCAGAGTTTTAATTTTACAGGATTCTGGGAGAATCCAAGTACAGAGACAAGAGCAGATTCAGCGAGAACATCACCTGTGCCTCTGAACCAAGTCTGATGCACTCAGGAGGGTCTGCTTTACCAATACAATCACACTGGCTCCTGTCTGCTGACCCTTCCCAAAACCTGGCTGTCATCATCAAAAGCACAGCGACCGTGAGCAGACTCCCGAGGAAACCAGTCACAACAGCTCGCACGAGTCCCCCCAGAGCTCATGGTACTGACTTTTGGAACCAGGCTTTCTGTTTTCAAGACGCTTGAAAGTCACTAAGAATTTCTTTTAACAGATGGGTTTGCTTACAGAACAGTTTGCTGCTGTCAGGTTGCTCCAGAAGAGCTCTTGGAGACTAAGTCCTGTTAAAAACGATCGCTTTCCACAGGCTATTTTTTCCCCCCACCAATTTCACTTCAGCTTTTAATAACCAAATTACTTCCCAGAAGATGCATTGTGTCAGATATTTTATATAGCTCGTCTCCTCCCAAGAGAGCAATTTGTGTTCACATCTCCTATCGAAGCAGAATTTCACCTCCCTGAGGGCCAGATACCTCGAGCTACAAGACTGAAATTCTTCACAATAAATGTTTTCCTCATACAGCCTTGAAACTTCATGTTTTTGAGAACACTTGATAGCCCTTACTCTAGGACGCTTATCAAGTTAAAATTTTCTTCTCCATTTATTCATAGCTCAGAAACTGTACCAGGCAAACAGAGCTGAGGCATTGTCTAAAGCAAAGCAAGGTCATTTTATGCCTCAGGTCTTTTAAACAGATGTGAGGGACCTAAAAAAAACCAACCAACCCTTAAGACAATGCAAGTGTCTCATCAAGACAAGCATTTGCTTCAGATCTGCTTAAATGAACTATACTACAACATACAGAGAGCTGTAGAACCATTTGTAAGACACCTTTCTAAACAGTTCCCCTCTAGGTCTTATGCACTGGAAGATCCTTTGCCACCCTTACTCTGCATTACATTCTTAGAAGAATTTTATCCCAGATCTCCTGCTTCTTCTTAACAAGCTCATTATTAAAAATAAACAACCCACATGCTTCTTAAGAAATGTGTTGGGAGGCCTAATTATGTAAGAAAAGGTAGAATGGACTATAACCATTGCAAAGAGTAATGTGCTTAAAGAACAAGCTCCCAGCAAACTGTGCTGTCAGTCAGCCCCACACACTATTGGGGGTTGGAAGGGACCCTCTGGAGATGCTCTGGTGCCACCCCCCTGCTCCACCCAGCAGGGGCACCCAGA